>JANBPO010002057.1:11385624-11678757 GCA_024336825.1 Amorphophallus titanum | reverse complement strand
CAAACCTCCGCATTTATCAGCCACTCTGGCCATGCTGCAGGTGAAAACCCGTATTCACTTTCTCTGTCTATGAACCTTCCTTTTCGGACGTCCCGGGAAGGTTAACCTCTCAAATATAAAGATTCTTCTTGTCTTCCTCTGCCGGGGAGCAGCTCCATCAGCTTCAAACCTGAAGCCATCTTTTTGTCCATTGTCGTCGACTGACGACATCATTTCTCTTTCTTCTTTCTCTTCAACTATAACATCTTGGATTTTTGGCGGATCGTTGTTAGGTCCTGCCTGATCTCTATTGGTTTTCGGATCCTTTTAGAAGAGTTTCGGACTGCCTTTGCAGCCCTGAGTTGAGAGCACTTCGTGCTGTTTATCCTTCAATTCCTCGACTCGTGGTCACTGCAGTCGCATTGTACTCTTCGCCAAGATCGTTTCGACTAATTTTGTAGATTTTTAGGCCTTGGTTAGGCATTTATTGGAATTCGTTAAAGATTTATTAAAATTTAAACCCACTCTCTCTCTCCTCACTCTCTCGAAACACACTCTCTCTCCATCTCACGCTCTCTCTCTCTCCATCTCACACGTTCTCTCTCCTCCACCTCCATTCGCTCGGTTCGCTATCCAAACAGACCCCGGTCGACGCGTGGGAGGAACCGACGGGACGGACTCGACGTGAGGATCGCGCCAGTACCCTTCTTCCCTCGGATCGTGGAGTGTGGAGACGCGTGCGAGTAAGAAGACGACGTGGCCCCCGTCACCCGATCTACACCGATTCACGATCTTTGCCGCGCAAGAGGTAGGGGATCGGACTCCTCATCTCGTCAGGAATCCGTTGACGCCCTCTGTGTCGCCATCTTTCTCATTTTCTGTGTAATTCTTCTTTTGAGTGATTTTGGGGTTTATTTCTCGATTTACGTGCCTCTCTCATTTTCTGGTCCAAAAGACTGCTGATCGAAGCCAGAGAGGTACCGTCGGATTGGTCGTGTCGCGAGGATCGCGTTGACGCTCACCGTTCCTCGATTCGCGGAGTGCGGAGTCGAGCCGGGTCGGAAGGCATCGCGTCGCCCTCTCGCCGATTCACCGTCGATTCATCGTTTTCATCGTCATCCAGGTAGGGGGATGGATGCCTTATCACGTTAGGACACCGCCGGTACCACTTGCGCTGTGGTCCGACGCCCATTGCCTCGTGTTTCGTGCATATTCCTGCTTAGTACATTTTTAATGTTTTAATGTCTAAAATTATCTATTAATTGTTAAAATTATATCCATGGGCATCGTATTTCATTTCTAGTGGCATGCGTAGGCTTGAATGGTTGGTATGGGTTGACAGGTTAAGTTGGTTTTATATTCCACCGCGTCCCCCATCGATTTCGATCAGTCGGGAAGGGGTTCCGATTCTGACCTCCGGAGTCGCGAAACCCAGGTGACATAACGCGCCTTCCCTGGTGCGTTATGGTCATTTAACGCATCCCATCTGGTGTGTTATATCGTCCGTGTCTGAGTTTTCTGTGGATTTTTATGTTCGGGTGGCTTTAACGCGCCTTGCCTGGTGCGTTATAGTCCCTGTGTGTTGAGTTAAAGGTCCCTTGCCTTTAATGCCCCTACCCCTATGCGCTAAACTCATATGACACCCCTGTTGAGGTGCGTTATATCCCGTGGTTTCCCTGTGGATTCTGTCATTCTGGTGGGCATAACGGCTCATGAGAGGTAGTTATGTTCACTATAACACCCCACCCTTGGTCCGTTATATCCCCTGTCAGTGGTGTTATGTGCTAGTTGACTTTAACGCCCTTGATCCAGTGGGTTATAGTCCTATGGCGCGCCTGTTCTGGTGCATTATAGTTCCATTTTCCTGTAGATTTTTTGAGTTCTGTGAAGAATAGCGGTCCTTCCCTAGTCCGTCATGGCGTGTAACGGGGCAGTCTTAGTCCGTTATATACCTGGAGATTTCAAAAGCATGCATGTGTAATTTATAATGTAATTCATGTTCCATGTGCGCCATGTTTAAAATATTTTATATACTATGACATTCTTTTACATCCCAAAAGAGCAGCTTTCTCTTTCCTTGTGATGGAACCACTAATCGTAGCCCGACGACGTCCGTGTCAGTCCACCCGGGAGAGGTGGCGGGTACTCCCGTTATACGGTTTATAAGCTAGTTTTCGTGGGCCCTCTCACATAGTTAGTAGCATCCTACTAGGAGGAAAAACTAGCTAGAGGCCTGGCTCAAGGCGATGGGTCAGTGTGTGCACACGTGATCGGAGGCTTGGACTGACGCTGACGAGTGTTACTCTGATTAGTCACTCGGTGCGGTACTGTTGTGTCACTCGCTTGTCGCGAACTTGACTGCGAGGTGCTTGAGATGTAGTGTAAGACGTCAGTGGACGCATCTGGTTTCTTCTTTCTGGTGGTCTTCCTTCCTCCTATCACATGGTTAGCTGTATGATTAATGAATTTTTTTATCTACTATCTGTTTGCTAGTCATTCAAGATGCCACCTCGGTGTCGGAGGGTTCTAGTTCCTCAGGAAGCGAGCGGTGTTCCTCAGGACAGTAGCTCCCATTGTTCCAGCTCAAGAGGATGTGCCTGGTAGTCGCGGTCGTGCATTAAAGGAATTTTTGCTATTTCATCCGCTGACTTTTGAAGGCCAAACTGATCCAGATGTCGCCCGAGTATGGTTGGACGCCACCGAGCGCGTGTTTCGCTCCATGGAATGCACGAAAGATGAAAAGGTGATGCTCGGTACTTTTCAGCTCCAGGGCGCGGTGTTGACATGGTGGAATACAGAGTGGGAAACTTCTTTCCAATCTTGCCCGCTCCGACAAATCTCATGGGTTGAGCTCGTCGCCACCTTTGAACTCACCTTTAGCCCGGCTTATCTCCGAATGGATAAAATACATCAATTCTTACAGCTTGTCCAGGGAGGAATGTCAGTGCTTGAATATCGAAACAGATTTATGGAATTGGACCGTTATGCGCCCCATGTGCTTGCAAATGAGGCATTGAAAATAGAGCAATTTTTGCGTGGCCTCCGTGCTGAGTTGAGGTAGCCGCTGATCATTGCCCGTGTTACTAACATGAATGAAGTATACCAGGCTGCAGCAGCATTGGAATTGGATTTGGTGAGATCCCTAGTTCCTTCTCAGGCAGTGTCGGTCCAGCTGACAGTTCATTTTCCTTCGGGTTATCTGCCTCCTATTCCAGGTTTTCCTTCTACCACTCCAGAAGCTAGTGGTGTTGCTTCCTCTGGCAAGTCCCAGTTTAGAAGATTCAAGAATAAGAAGAGACTCAAGAAGTGATTTGACCAGCAGGCTTCATCTGGTGCTACACAGTAGTCAGCTGCTTCCTTCCAGCAGCGACAGACTTTTACAAAAAGCCAATTCAAGGGTTGTGCGCAGTGCGGTGGCAGCCACCCAGGCAAACCATGCTCATTGCCGGTGGTGTGTTTTTGGTGTGACCAGCCAGGTCATGTGGTGAGAGACTATCCGTTGCGAGCAATTTCCGTGCAGTTCGCTCCAGTAGCTCCATCCCAGCCATCTCAATCACAATTTAGGCCTCCGCTTCCACCACTACCGCCATCTCAGGAATTTCAGCAGATTCTCCGACAGGCTTCAGCAACATCTTCTTTCCAGTCTTTTGCAGCTGTCGGTAGAAAGTTGAAAGGTAAAGTGACTCATATTTCGCGGGCCAAGGCTACAGCTTCCAATCTTATTGAAGGTACAATTACTATTTTTGGTTGTGCAACCCATGCTTTATTTGATTCTGGTGCTTCTCACTCCTTCATTTCTGAGGATTTTATTACATGCATCGAGGAGCCCATGATCGAGACAGCATGTGATTTGATTGTCGAATTGCCATCTGGGGATTTCATAGCGACCACATTGTGTCTTGAAGACTCACCCGTTGTGGTTAGTGATCGGCAATTGCCGGTGAGACTATATGCGTTGCTGTTGACAGACTATGATGTTATTCTAGGTATGGATTGGCTAGAGCAGTACGGAGCTATGGTTGCTTGCAGATCTAAGAAGGTCTATTTTCAACCACCTGGGAGATCAGCATTTTATTTTCAAGGTATTCAATCCCGTTCCTCTCGTTTAATTATTTCTGCTATTCGAGCCTATAGATTATTTAATGCAGGGTGTCAGGGATTCTTAGCTTCGATGGTTGCTCTTGAGGCACCACGGCAAGATGTCAGAGGTATACCAGTAGTTTCTGAGTTTTCCGATGTCTTCCCTGATGAGTTGCCAGACTTACCTCCAGAGCGAGAGATAGAAATGGTGATTGAATTAATTCTAGGTATAGCACCTCTTGCTAAGGCACCGTACCGCATGGCTCCAGCTGAGTTAGCAGAATTGAGAGCACAGTTGCTTGAGTTGCCAATTCCTCTTCTTCCAAAATCTCCTCAAGCTCAGTTAAAGATACTTCTTTCAAATCTTCCTTCTCAGCCTTCTTCTTTACAGATTTTCTAAGGTTATCAAACCACGGATCCTGAAGGGAAGGGGTGTCTAACCGCTGGGCCACAATGGTCTTAGTGGAGCGACTGAGAGGAAGGGAAAGGGAAGAAGCCAGAGATGCAAGTGCATCGGCGAGAATATTCTGAGAACGAGGGGTGTGAATATAAATCAACTTGCGGGATTGCCTAGCCAAGAGTGTAACCAAATCTTGATAAGGTTTAAGCTTAGGGTCACGGTTGCGATAAGTAGAAAGAACTTGGCGTAGCACCAACTGAGAATCTCCTATGATATTCAGGTACCGCGCACCGAAGATGTAGGCATACTTCAATCCGACAAGGAGAGACTCGTACTCAGCTATGTTATTGGTAGCATGAAAAGAGAGCTGATAAGCAAGGGGAATGGTTACTCCCTTTGGAGTGAGGAGAACAGCGCCGATCCCACGACCCTATGAGTTAAGTGCACCATCGAAATGCAATGACCAGAAGGGGTGATGAGCAAGCACAACAAGGTGTTCATTAGGAAACTCGTCCTGGATAGCATCAGTGCAAGGGATAGGAGAATGAGCAAGATGTTCAGTAGTAGCATGTGCCTTGATTGCCTTCTGAACGACAAAGGTAATATCAAATTGGGAGAGAAAGCTTTGCCAGCGAGCTAATCTGCTAGAAAGGATGGGTTTTTCTAAAAGATAATGAATTGGGTCCATTCTAGAGATCAGCTTAACCTCATGGGCAAGAAAATAATACTTCAATTTCTGAGCTATCCAAACCAAGGTTGCACAGGTCTTCTCCATGGTCGTATACTTAGTCTCAGTAGGATTGAACAACCTAGAAAGATAATAGCCTACCCTTTCCTTGCCTTCGTCGTCCACTTGTGCCAGGACAGCTCCTAGGGAGTCCTCAATAATAGAAATGTATAAAATTAGAGGTTTCCCGGGGACAGGGGGTTGCAAAACTGGTGGATTAGACAAATAAACCTTAAGATCCTCATAGGCCTTTTGACATTGTTCATTCCATTCAAACTTAGCTCTCGCCTTCAACAAGTTAGAGAATGGGCGGCACCTTTGCAAATGTTGAGATATAAATCTCCGAATGAATTATAAACGCCCAATCAAACCTCAAAGCTCATTGATGTTCTTAGGCGGTGGCATGTCCATAACGGCCTTTGCTTTATTTGGATCAATTTGAATCCCCCATTTACTAACTATGAACCCTAGTAAATTCCCTGATGACACTCCAAAAACACATTTCTTAGGACTCATTTTCAACTTATATTCCCTAGACCTTTGTAATACCTTAGCCAAGATCGCGGGGTGTTCTTCCTTTGTCCTCGACTTCACCAAGATGTCATCTACGTATGCTTCCATATACACATGCATCATGTCGTGGAAGATTGCCATCATCACCCGTTGGTATGTGGCACCCGCATTCTTCAATCCAAATGGCATGACCACGTAACAATAAGTGCCCCAGGGCATGGTGAACGAGGTTTTCTCTTGATCTTCTGGAGCAAGACGGATCAGGTTGTATCCAGAATAACCATCCATAAACGAGAGGGCTTCGTAGCCGACCGTGTTGTCAACTAACACGTTGATGTGAGGAAGCGGGAAATCATCTTTCAGACATGCCTTGTTCAAGTCCCTAAAATCAATGCAAATCTAGACTTTTTCATCCTTTTTCATCACAGGGACTATATTCGCCACTCATTGAGGATATAAAACAACTCTAATAAATCTGGCCTTATGTAGTTTATCCACTTCTTCTTTAATCCTCAAGGCCATATGCGGGTGGAATCTTCTTGATTTCTGCTTAACGGGGGTTGCCCCTGGTTTGAGTACAAGTCTGTGTTCCACCAGAGCGGGATATAGATGAGAGTTTGTGTTCTTCTCCTTGCCATCTGATCGGATGTGTCTATTTATACGGGTTGCCTTGGCGATGGAGGCCCATCTCTTAGCAGAGAAAGGCGTGAGTGATAGAGTAACGCATCTGTGATCGTGGAGAGTTTCTCGTTGTGCACCCATTCATCTGGGCTATGCGGCAGTGGGGTGAGAGTCTCATGGCACTCTAGGCGCAAGCTTATCCCTACTGGAATAAAGGCCAGTAATGACGGAAGTAACGTTCGAGAGTAACGTTCGATCACTGGAGAGTCATCCGGCACATGAGATGTCCGTGTCGATGCCCCCTGTGGGCTGGGAAGTCTTTTGCGCAACTCTCTTGGGCTACTTGGTGTGAGTCGTTAGCTGTCGGACAGCCTACTTTGCATCCAGTGGGCCTTGGGTCAACGCAGATCTGGCACTAATGGACCGCATTTAAGTCGGGTAGATTTTATCCTCCTCAAAGCCAAATTGAACTTTTATCTAGCTTGACCCTGGTCACAAGTTAAGTCGACATGTTTACTAATTGCACGCTGGTCAATTGCTCAAGGTCAGGTTTAGAATATGCCACCTGATCAAGTTTCTAGAAGGCTCCACACGAACTTGAAGAATGAGAGCTACGATACATCCACCAAATTGCAAAATATAAGGGAACCCCTCCGGTCTTATAACAAAGGACTCGAAGCCTAATTACACCTTTCAATTTACATTCATGTATATGCTCTCCTGAGCATCCAAGTGCGCCCTCCCCGACGGATTTCCCGTGAGATCTTCCCACCTTGTCAGTGGCCTATACGGCCAGGAAAACGTAAGCCCTCCCATGCATCTTACCAACTCGATCCAGCTCAGGCTCCGTCTCCGTCTACCTACACTTCGTTCCATATATCCCACCTTGCATCATCGATCATCCATGTTCATCTTCCACGCCAGCATTCATGATCATATATACGCCATCCAACTGTAACTAAACTCTCCACGTACGGTCCACGGTCCACCCTTGTTCTAGTGTGTTAAGGTTACCCCGAGTTGGGCTAAAATGGGGTGTGGGGTTAGGTTTGATTTCGAAGTTTAGATGATCACCCGAAGTCAATTACACTCCCAACTAGGTAGCATTGTGTCAAAAGCATCTCTTTCAGACATCCACCATGCAAAGGGCCCTTCTATCTTTTTCTCTGAGCTAGTTCAAACTGTTCTTCCTGCAAGGACCTGCCTATTAATTAAAGTACCACCACGTCACGTGTTAACTAATCAGAACGAGTTCCACTTAACAATCCAGCACCCAACCCAAGTGTATTTTTGTTCCATGCACCCTGTTTCTAGAACGAGCGTGGTGGCTCCGAAACCCCACGACCCCACCCCCTCCGGCAAAGAACTGCCAACTGTTTCGTGGAATGTGTCGTCACCACCTCATCGTAGGTACGTAGGCCCTGTCCGAGGACGGACACTTGCAGTATCAAGCATCCCCACTGTCCCCCCCTCCATCACGAATGGAAGGTACGGAGAGAACGAGGAGAGGCAACACTGCAGACCCACATGCAAGATAGGATCATTAATTCCCGACATGGCCCCGTCGAGCCCTCAACGGCGACGCCGTACACGCTAATTAAGCTCCTCCGGGTGGCGTCCGACGACCCACAGGAAGAGAAACTGCATGTGGCGAAGCAACGGCGAGCTCTCAGCTCAAACCTCAGGAATGTCCTTGCTCCTCCCGGGCCTGGCCTCCGCCTCCGCCTCCGCCTCCGCCACCGCCTCCCCCCCCCCTCCAAAACCAGTCGCAGTTTCGCTGGAAACCCTATATACATACCCACTTCATGTGGGCTCTGTCGTACATGTTTAAATGTGAAGAAGTTGAAGTCCTCTTGCAGCTTCGGCCCGCGCGGCGGGGGGGGGGGGGGCGGGGGGGGGGGGGGGGGGGGGGGGGGGTTCCAAATCGCATGACTCCCTTGGTAGGAGACACCTTTAGGAACACATGGTCCCCTTCTGCAAACATCAACTCTCTCTGCCGTTGGTCTGCATAACTTTTCTGACGGCTCTAGGCTGTGAGGAGTCATTGCTGGATCATAGATATCTTCTCTGAGTAGTCCTGCACCAATTGTGGCCTGAACAGCTACTTCTCACCAGCTTCATACCAGCACACTGGTGACCTACATGGCTGCCCATAGACTGCCTCATACAGTGTCATTCCAATGGAAGAATGGTAGCTATTATTGTATGCAAACTCTATTAGGGGTAGATGAACATCCCAGTTCCCCTTCCATTCGATACTACAGGCTCTTAGCATATCTTCAAGAGTTTGGATGGTACGCTCGGATTGTCCATCGATTTGTGGATGAAATGCCAAGCTGAGCCACACTTCTGTCCCCATGGCCTACTGCAAACTCTTCCAGAACCTTGATGTGAATCGAGGGTCCCGATCAGAGATGATAGACAAGGGTGCACCATGCAAATGAATGATCTCAACGATGAATAGTTTTGCCAAGGATTCGATTGGGGTTTGCTTGTTGATGGGCAGGAAGTGTGCAGACTTTGTGAACCTGTCCACAATTACCCAGATTGTGTCATGCTTCCTTCTGGTCATGGGTAGACCAGTCACAAAGTCCATGGTAACTTGTTCCCATTTCCATTGTGCCATCTCTATGGTGTGGAGAGGACCGCTAGGCCTTCGATGCTCAATCTTTACCTGCTGACATGTGAGACATCTGGACACGAACTCTGCAATGTCTCGCTTCATTCCTAGCCACCAATACATCCTCTTCATATCTTGGAACATCTTGGTGCTTCCAGGGTAGATGGAGAACTTTGACCCATGAGCCCCCCGCATCAAGTCCTTCTTTATCTCCACATTATCTGGTACACAGGTCCTTCCTCAGAATGTGATCAGTCCATCAATTCCCACTTGGAAGTCCTCATTATTTAGTTGCCTTTGCAATGCCATGTCCTGCCTTTGTGCCTCAGTAATTCTAAGTATGTAGGTCTTACCGACAACCCGGCTAAGAGGCCGAACTGCTTCCTTTTCTCGGGTTGTGACTCGATCACACCCTCCATCATATCCAACTCTCGATGCAAACTCAACATCATCAATTTACGGCTGAGAGCAGCCGCCACCACATTCGCCTTACCTGGGTGGTACTGTAAGGTGAAGTCATAGTCTTTCAATAGCTCGACCCATCTCCTTTGCCTCAGATTGAGTTCCTTCTAAGTGAATATATACTTGAGGCTCTGATGGTCGGTGAAGACCTCAAACCGAACTCCATATAAATAGTGCCTCCAGATGCGCAAAGTGTTGACCACTGCTGCCATTTCCAGGTCATGAGTGGAGTAATTCTTTTCATGGTCCTTTAGCTATCTCGAGGCATAAGCGATCACTCAGCCATTCTACATTAGTACACAATCGAGGCCGATCCTAGAGGCATCTGTGTAAACAATGAAGCCATCATCCCCTTGAGGGAGTGCCAACACTAGGGCAGTGGTCAATTTTTCCTTGAGCATCTAAAAACTATCCTCACAGTCCTCTGACTAGATAAATTTTGCTCCTTTCTTGGTCAGCTTGGTCATAGGGGCTACAATGGTGGAGAGGCCTTCGATGAACTGGCGGTAGTATCCAGCTAGACCAAGGAAGCTTCTAATCTCCATGACTGTCTTTGGTGCGTCCCACTTCGACACTACTTCTACCTTGCTAGGGTCCACCAATATGCCATTCCCAGATATAACATGTCTGAGGAACATAACCCGATCTAGCCAAAATTTACACCTGCTGAATTTGGTAAAGAATTTATTTTCCCTGAGGGTCTGCAGAACCACTCTCAAGTGCTGTCGGTGTTCCTCCTGACTGGCAGAATATATCGGGATGTCATCTATCCTTAGCCCTGCTGGCACCCTACCAGCCAGGGATCTGATCCATCACCTCTTCTCGGCATCGCCGAGTCACCCGGGTCTGTGTGTGAGCAACGGTGGGTTCGGCCTCTACCGAGGAATTGCATGATGTGTGTGTATACTTGCTAGTTAGGTCCGAGGACATATCACTTACTTACTGCCACCCCCATCTTTGTGTCACATCACTTGGGGGTGATTGGGGAGTGAAAACGGACCCCTGGGCTAGGTCCGAGTGGCGTTCTACCATTTTTAGTCGATCGACCGTTCGGGCATTCGCCACGAAGTGGAAGCTCTACCTAGTTTGGTTGATCGAACTGCAGTTTGGTCAATCGAACTGGTTTGCTGACTGATCCCTGTGGATTGTTCGACCGAAATGCAAAGATCCAGCCCTTCTTGGGCCCCAGTCGACCTATGGCCCTGTGATTGTCCCAGACACCCCGTGGGGACCGTGATTGTGTTTTTGGGTTTCCAGAGGTTCCGTTTTATCTTGATTAGCATGCTCGTGGGCATTAGGGGTCCGGATGACTCTCTTCTGTTTTGGGCTTTTATGTTATACTTAATCGAGTCCACATGCATCGACCTGAGTGCGGAGGGCCATTCCAGCATGCCGATAGCTTTCCTAAAAAGTGGTTTCTAGGTGGGCCTTGCATGTGGCCCTTAGACTGTGAGTTCAGCCACCTAGCCTGGGGCTGGATGGTTTCTCAGCCCCTTTGGAAAAGGATTAGGGTTGGCGGCCGTGTGCTATCTTATCCATTATTTATCGTGGTTTCTGACCTAGGAATCGGCCAGATTGGCAACAAGGAGCTGTGATGCGGGATGAGATGTGACTTGGTACCAATTTAATACGGACCTGGGACTCTAGGTGATGATGCGACCAAATTGAAGACACGACCATCAAAGACGGGACCAACTCAACACAAGCTCGCTACTCGTCCCTAGCAAGAGAAGCATGCAGATCTGTGCGGTTGAGAAACTGACAGTAAGTCAAGGGTATTCGGCTCACACTCGTGCTCGGATCGAGTCACAGGATGGGTCACACTCACTCACTCTCACAGTGGTGATAAAATTAGAACAAGCTAGTTAACCTATCACTCAAGCAGTGGCTTAAGGATATATACGGAACAAGCAAGTAAGATAAATAGCGAGGTGAGTGTACCTCCACGCTTGGGGCGTGGGGAAGACGTCCCGGCCAAGATCTGTAACTCCTGGTATAGTGGTAAAATTTAATTATAGTAATGATTTTACAGCCCACTCCATGCAGGGAGGTAATAGGCTACACAAAGACACCGGGAGCACTGATCTTTGGTAGACGGGTAGCAGGGCGGCGGGGTTCTGGGGAGGTTGAGGGCTACGGCTTCGGATCTGAAATTTACTAGCCAACAAGATAGCGAACAAAGGCGTCTAAAGGGACGTTGACCTCCGGGGACCTTTTTAAGGAGGTGGTTCACCAGGATGATGGCGGAGGGTCCATGGTCGACCCGCTGGATCTACACCGATGTATTTTTGGAGGAAATAATTGGTAACCTCGGGACAGAACTATGCGCTTTCACGAAAACGGTCACCACACCCAGATCCGGTGTCGAATCGGGACAAAACTAGCACTGTTGCGAAGGGCACTCAGAGAGATTTGACATATATGAATTTCAGATCCATCCAATGGTCGGATTTAAAATGAAAACCTCTGTAACTCTGTAGTTATTTTTGGCTCAGGTTACAGAACAAGCTGGACAGAGTGAGATCTTCCTGAGAATGAATTTTGACTGAAGGGAAGTTGGCAGATCTGGACTTTGGAAATTTTATGGGTGAGAGGGGAGGAAGTGAGGGTCATGCACAAATGTTTTGGTAATTTTATGAGATGGTTTAGGGGATGGTAAAATTCGTGGATTTGGCTTCTATCTCACAGATCTGCTGATTGGTAGCCAAGAGGTGGCTCTCATAGCGTAGCACTTTGCCCTGCATGCCACTCAGTTCCCACACTTTCGACTAGGGTATAGCTCTGAAACCATTCTGTCACGTCCCGTACTCTATACCATCGAGGTATTGTCCACTTTGGCCTACCGACCTCTCGATTTTGTCCCTTTCTAACAGTGATTGGCTCCAGAATGGGGGACTTCTCAAGAAGGTCACTCATCCTAGTACTACTCCCCATTAAGCATGCTTAACTTTAAAATTCTTTTCAAGAATTGAGCTGATACTTCAAAAGGTGCCTCGGTTATGTAGAGTATAACTTAGCTATATTTGAGGGTGTTACACCTGCCCTTAGCCCTTTCTCTTTTCCACAGCCACTCCCACAATGGCCTCAGGTGCGAAGCTCATGGTTGCATTGTCTCCGTGAAAGAGACGGGTGGGAAGCCCCAACCATGTCCTCCCACCCCGGTACCGTCATCGCCACCCTCTCCAGCCATCACCGCTCTATATCCCTCCCTTCCTAGTTCTCCCACATCTCCCTTGATTGCCGCGAGCCTGCCGTGGCCAACGCCCACGCCCATAGAAGCCGAGCATGTAGTCTGCCACACCGCCATCACTGGCAGTTCTGCCCAGTAGACCCATCACCTGACGTCGCCGCACCTCCCCACCATCTGGAGCCACCTATGTGTCCCATGCGATAGCCACCGATCTGCCACCACATGCAGTCCATCCAACACAAGCCCTGTCTGCTACGAGTTCGCCACCGCCACCGCCCTGCCCATCACGGTGTCGCCCTGTCCAGCCCCACTTCGCCCACTGTCTACAACCTGTGCCCACTGTCGCCGGCTCTAACAACAACGAGCTCCACCACGGCAGGGGTCTTTGAAGCTGCTGGCATTCATGGCAGGTGAATAAACAATGTCATGTCTATCGTGAAGATGGTATGCTACATGAGAGGCATTTGCATGGGCGCATTCGTGCATGAAAGGAGAAGTTGTGTTCGTATGGGACACCACGTTGATGTTGCGAAGGCAAAAGGTTTACCCTGTCGCCGCCCATGGATGCTGCCCACTTGCTCGCCGCTGCATCCTCCATTGTTCTCCATGGTGAGGTGTTCACTACGGTCGTCGGTTTCGCTTCCTCATCACTGGCCATGATCCACGATGGCACCTCGCCCAGAGCCTCACCGCTCCAAGGCCTGTGGCAGCGTTTGGCTGTTCGTAATCTCTATTGGCGTTGCATAGCATGGTGGCATCCGCCCGCCACATGTCCCATCTATCCCTAATCATGAGAGCATGTTGTGAGATTTCTTAGTGTAGCAACGAAAAAGATGGGTGATGCGGTAGTGGGAGGAAGGCTGGCATTCGGCCCCTCTGCTATTGCACGTCCCTCCAAGCAGCAAGCACGGCGAGCACGACCTCCTTCTACGTCCTCCACAGCTGCCATGCAAAGCACGTTGTCGACCACGCCGGCGTGCACGTGAGAACGCCGGCCGGCCCGCCAGTCACCTACCTGACTCCCTTGCCCTCCCTACCGTGGTCCCCGTTCCCACATCCCATTTGCTCTTCCCCTGCCTCTCTCATTCTCTCCGCTCTCCCTCTCTATCTCTACGAGATGCCATCATATAAATAAAATAAAAAGGTAGGACCCCCCCACCGTGTCTCTCTCTCCCCTTCTCTTTCTCTCTCATTTTCTATTCACAATCGTAGCATAGCCACAAAGCATTGAAAAAAAAATAATGTAAAGAGAGGGAGCAGCCATGTGAGGTGCATGGCCTTGGGTACCTTCTCTCTCATCACCTTCTCTCTCATCATCCCTCTCATCCTCTCAGTCTCTCTATTCTCTCTCTCTCTTTATCTCTCTCCCTCTGATGTGTTCTTAAAAAAAGTATGAAAGAATGGGGATCAGGCAGCGAAGGTTTGAAAAACAAATTGACAAAAAATGATGAAAATGAAAGCGACATCTTCCGCCGAGCTGGCAAAACAAGGGCTCTCATTAAGGGGTAAAATGATGAAACTATACTCCTTTCCGAAGGACAAGACTAGGGCTCATTTTGAGTGGGCCCGTGAATACGGCAAAGTGGTTCTTCTGGACCCGAAGAAATCAGGCGATGTCAAAAGAAAAGACGATCCACGCTTCTGCCCTTATCACCAAATATTGGGACATCCCATTAAGGATTGTTACGTATTCAAGGACGTCATTGAAGGACTGATAAAAAAGTGCGAACTAGAGATGGGCGAGTATAAGGTGGATCCACCACGCCCTCATCAAATACCTATCTTGAAAAGAGCAGCCCCACACAGCACCACTGCCTCAGTTGCTCCTCAAAAATCTGGCTGAAGATGATGTCTAGCAGGCCCGCATAGCTTGAATGCAGATGCTTGCCAACAAAAGAAGAATGGCAAATATAAAAGAGAGAGAGAGAGAGCAGAAAGGAAAGGTCATGTTCTGGGGGCAGGCACCAAAAAAAAAGAGAAGAAGAGACAAAAAGAGAAAATTAAAAATAAAATGAAGGAGGCCTTGATGGCTACATCTGCCAAGGGAGATATCACTCCCCTCATCATTTGGCCCATGCCAAATAAGAAACTACCATTGTGGGGTTGGTATGGTGGAGTGAACCACTCATCCCCTCTCTGAGGGTGTGAGCGCTCTCCTGTGCACCCACCTTGGGCTGTTAAAAAAAATACATGGCGAATGTCCAAGGAATGATAAAATGACTGCATCATTTGTGGATGTAAGAAGACCCTGCAACTGCAGCTTCTAAGAATAAGCGTCAAGAGGAGCACACTTGGCGTAAGCACCAGAAGCCTGAGTCGAAACTGTTCGGTGCGTCTCTTAAAGAAATCAATGACAAAAGAAGGTGGATATTGATCTGATGCATAGCTGTCATCGTATATCCCTGGGGGGACCATGAAATCAACAGTCCCACCGACGCTAAAGAGCCTTCATTAGCTGACAGGCCTCCCGTTTCAAATACGGGTCCAAATCCTATTGGGGAATGAAAAGAACAACCCCTACTGAGTCAGTTACACCCTCGACTACTTACCCAGCCAGCAAACAAACACCTTTCGACTTCTAATGGCCTGTCTCAGTACCCCTTGGTCTCACCAGAATCCATGGTGCCTTGCCATCTTCCCATCCTACGAGGGTACTCCTCATTCATCCCACCGGGACTAACCCTCGACCCTTGATCTGGGACATATGCTCCCAGCCAATGCACTCTCATGGATTTCTGGCGTTCAGCAGCGACAATGCCATTTTGTCCTGCGGGACTCTCTTATCACTGTCGGTTCAGATTCCTTGCCCAATGTCGGCCCAAAAGAATCTCCTTTTCCTTGGCATAAGGCACTCTGCCCTTGTCGAGCTCAATAATTCGCCCATCAGTCCCGCTGGGCTGTCTCCATAAAGCTTTCCCTTGGCCGAAGGCGCTCCGCCCTAGCCAAACTTGAAAATTACCTTCTATCGCATTGAGCTGAGTCCACAAAATCTTTTCCTTGGCCTGGGGTGCTCCGCCCTCGCCGAGCTCGAAAATAGCTTTTGTCCAACTGGGCAGGATTCATAAAATCCTTTTCCTTAGCCTGAGGCGCTCTGCCCTCGCCGAACTCCCAAACTACCCTTTGCCCTACTGGGCTGGGTTCATAAAGCCTTTTTTCTGGGCTTGAGGCAATCTGTCCTTTCCAAGCTCGAAAACTGTCCCTAGCCTCGCAAGACTGGGCCTACCAACCCCCCTTCTTTCCGGCTTGAAGCACCCCATTTTGGCTGGGACTTTGGGATGCTATTCCCTAGCCCCACCGGCATAAAAAATAGTCAACTTCGCCAATAGTCCCACCGAATAAATACCCTGTACCGTAGATGAGTCTGCGCCAGGGAAATCAAAAAAATGGTCGAATGACCCCGGGGGGCCCACCCGGGGTTGAATGACCCCGGGCAGGTCCTGCCCGGGGTGAATGCAGGCGGGTCCCCCTGGGGCCAATCAACCTAGGGTACGTCCTGCCCGGGGTCTCGCGACCCTAGGTAGGGCCCCCCGCCCGGGCGTGGGCCTGCTCGGGGTCGGGCGACCCCACACAAGTCTTCCCGACCCCGGACGGGTCCCTTTACCCCCTTTTTTGCTTAAAAAACTCTCTCCAAGGCTTTGTAGAATCTGTTGTTCACATCACGCCACGTGGAGAGAGGAGAGAACGCACCTCCTTGTTCTGTTGTCATCTTCCCCACACCACAGGCCGTGAAGAGAGGATTTGTTCTTGTCCGAGTAGCGTGATACATGTGCGTAGGACTTCTTCGGCAGTGTCTACACCATTCTTTGCATCTCCCTCTTCTTCCATATGAGGTTTTCTTTCTTTATACTGAACACTCAAGGGAGTAACACTCTACTCCCTCGGGGTTTTGCCCGGAACCAAGCGATCCTGACAATCGTGGTGAATTAATCCGGTTCCCGACCACCTTTCTTGCTACAAGGGGTCTATAATAGTATAAATATACGGGCCACGGAGTCCCGATGTGTGAAAATATTCTACGAAGTGGCGATACGCCGAATATTGAACCCCGACTAACTCGAGGGTAAGGTCTCAAATCTCAATTCATCTGAGATAAATGGTGGGTGCAACAAATGCCCCCCCACGGGACATCCATCAAAGCCGGAGGCGGGGGCAGATGGCCCGTGTCCTCCGTGGTTTTTTTGCTTATCCCCGAGTCCAATGACATAATGGGGTTTTGTAGGATTGTGCCTGAATATCCTTATTGTTGTCCTCATGCATGTTTGATCTTTAATTCAGCCTTTTCATGCATTGTTCCTCCTTGCTCTTGGTCTTTGCAGCTTCTACAGACATGGCTCATCAAAGCAGAGGCAGAGAGGCATCCCGGAGGCCCAGGGTTGGGGGCTCAGATGATCATTATGTGCGGAGGACAGATAGGCCTATGCCACCTTTCCCTCCTCGCAGCATCACTTCTGACAGCTTTGACACGGTGGACCGCAGGTTTGCTTGGGTCGCTGAGGGCCCGACCGAGGTTACTATTGCAGCTGATGGCATTGTTGATATCTCCCGCATTACGAGGAGATATGGGGTCTATGTGTACAACCGTTCAGGAGGATATTCATCCCACTTTCCACTGGACCGACATCTCCTATCCTTTGTCCAGAGCTCTGTGCCTTCTGATATGAAGGCTGATGATCCCCTCTTGCCAGGAGAGAGGCGTCGTCTTGAACGAGCCATATTGCTCGGGAGGGACAGCATGCAAGGCACTTATACATTCTCCTATCTGAGCTTCCCCGAGAGCTTCGTACGGCAGAGATAGTATCTTGACCAGAAGAATCTGGGCTTCTTCAGTGAGTTTGACAGCTTCACAGTCCGAGTGGGACCGTCATCACCAGCAGTTTGGCATTAATCCGAGCATCATAAGGCCGCAGATGTTATAGTGGATGGGATGTTTCTGGCCCCTTCTGGGGCCACTTTTACACATGATGACTATGATCATGACTGCTTACTAGAGAGGATATTGGCACAGAAGACTTCCAGCTGGTATGGAAAATGGATTGTTATTCCTTCTCATTGTTACCGTCGAGGCACGACGAAATGGCTGTGAGGCATCCTGACTGTCTACAGAGAAGTGCTTGATAGGGTCGGGATTCGCCATGCAGTGACAGCGGCATTATACTCCTACCCTTGCCACACAAAGTTGCTTCAGGCCTTCGCTGAAAGGTTTAACCGGCGCTGGAACACATTCGTCACCGCTGAGGGGGGGAGTTCATTAGACATGTGGGCTTTTCACAAGATTTCTGGCTTGCCAGTTTGTGGAAAACCCTATGAGGAACTGTCCTTAACCTCGAGGTATCCAGAACTAATGTCTCGAATTGGACAAAGTCATCGAGACATAGACAAGACTACCTGTCAACTACTAGGTGAACCCGAGTTGACCAGAACCAGACACGGCACCGACACACTAACACACACACACTGCAAGCATAAGCACTCCTGTCCATCCCATCATGGTTGCTGCCCTCATAGGATGTCAACCGACACCTACGGGTCATGGGCAAACCACAAGATCAAGCCAAGACAAACAGAAACCGGAGCGGTGGACAATGACAACACTCTGGGCAAAGCGAACCATCTCTCAACTGCTAGACGAAACCGGCAGTCAAGGCACAGCCGCTACGCAACCATAAACAAGGACAATGGCAGTTCTAGATTGAGCCATTAGGGTACTGTCGTAGTCTAGGAAAAGATCACAGCCAGTCACCTAAACCGACCAATCCAGACAACCATCGACAAACAGACACCACCCTGAACAAGGACCTAAGATGGATGGACAGACAACACAGAACCAACCAATGGCGATCACGGCGAACAGGACTATAACGCACCAGCATAGGGGCATTATACCCACATAATGCACCAAGGAAGGGGCGTTATGTCAACCAGACCTGAAACCACATACAGATGATATAACGCACCAAGGTAGCGGCGTTATATCAACATAACGCACCAAGGGAGGGCGTTATGTCCAACAGACCAAAACACGAACAAAATGAAGTATAACGGACCACAATAGGCACGTTATACTAGTATAACGCACAAGGGTAGGTGCATTATACCCAACAGACACAAAAAAATTAACCACAGACCAAGGGCCTATAACGGACCAAGACCAATCCGTCATAGCCACAAAACGCACAGGGTGAGGCGCGTTATATCAACGGCCATACCCAAGCAAATATCGATCAACAGACCATAACGGATCTGCACCTAGGTGTTATATTGACCATAACACACGGGGAGGAGTTCGTTATGCTAACCAGCTGGCACGGTCTTCGAGGTGAACATGGTCATCGAGGGGACTGACATGGCAGTCAGCCTCGAAAACCACCCGACCATAATGCGCCTGGACAGGGGCATTATGCTCCACATAACGAACCAGTCTTGGTCCGTTATGCTCTAAGACCTCCGAAGATAAAAAAATGATGAACGATACGTAACGGTCTATCGGGGGACCGTTATGCACATAACGGCCTCTGGTAGGACCGTTATGCCAATCCGATGATGAAAATGGTGAAACGGCTGAATCAGACCGCTCCATGCCCCATGCACACCATAGCGTAGGGGAAACAACGCCAAACGATGGGAAATGACCTCAGGGGGTCAAAAACATCACATGCATCCATCCAAACGCATTAAAACGCGAGATCGAGGCAATTCTGACGAATCGACCCAAATCGAGTCACTGGGGTTCCCGGACTCCTATCGGCCCCAAATGACAATCGATCGACACGAAACTGGTGAGGTTGGGATCCTGACATCCCAGCGGTCAGTTTTACATTAACAACATCGCGAATGGTTGCCATTTTTCGACAAACCCTACAACCTCCAAAAATCACGTTTTACGCTAAATTGGCTCGATCTTTCCCGATCGGCCACCAAACTACGCAAAAGTGCAGGGAAAACATGCAGAATGCGGAGGGGGTCCATCTCCCTACCTCCACCGACGAACCCGAGCACCATGGGTGACTAATCCGCACCGAAATGTCGTCGCTAACCAAACTGCCGACTTCGAATCCACCGTTTGGGATTGCGCCCAAACCACGCTGGTCCTCGCTCCACCACACACTCAGCAAGTCCCACGCATCGTCACCTCGCCCGCAGACCGCTCCGTCTGTAGCCGGGCACCCGTAGGAGAGAGAATGAGAGAGACCGAGGGAGAGAGAGAGTGAGAGCGTGAGAGTGATGAGAGAGAGGGGGGTTTGGTTTAATGTTTAAAATTAAATAACTAACTACAGAGTCCAGTCTAACAAAGTACAGTCTACAGGGAAAGAACGTACTCTAACGTTGGGTGAAACTCCAACTCTGGCTAGCTGGTAACTACGAACTTTCGTGTTGCACCTCTGAACCTCGAGGAAGAATCACAACACCTGAAAAGATAGGGGTGAGCCTCGTCTCATTGGCTCAGTAGGGATTCCGTGGATCCTCACCACAAAACAACGGTGGTAAACAACAACGCTAGCAAGAACAATGACAACAACAACAGTAACGAAGGAAGGAACAGCCGTAACAAAACCACGATAGCCGCTAGAACCACGGCTTTCTAAACTACTCCTACGGTACCGAAAGTAAACCTCGATCTCACAGTTGGGGAACCACCGAACTAATGGAAAACCCTAGCTACATTGCCAGAAGAAACACCATGACACCTCTGTCATGGTGGCCCGTCCTCGCAAACTAAGGTCCAACCCAAGACCACGCGATCCAAGGCACAGTCACGACCTCACCAACGTGAACCCTACACTGTCTACGGATGAAATTTCAGTAACCCTACCAGAAACCCTAGACCTTGGTGTCGGGAAGACACATGGAAGCTACACGTAAAACCACGTCTCGCAGATGGGAAACTAAACTTTGAGTCACGAGAGTCACTTGTCGCGTGACGGGAGTACCTGCCCACTAAAAGTAAGGCCAGATGCGTCCAATGATGTCTTAGCCTGCGCCCCAGGTGTCTCCCTCCTCACCCTAGGCAGAAACTGAGACATCGTACAAGTAACCAAGAACACAGGACAAGGATCTAGTCGGGGTCGTGCTTGTTAGCACGCGTCCAAAGTCTCCGACCACGTGTGCCCACATTGACTGACTGTGCTACGTCAGGCTCTCTAGCTGATTTTCCTCTCGGTCTGGACTCGAGTCGACACAGTGAGAGGCCCTACGACAATCAGCCTAAAATCATCTCTCCCGAGTGTACCTCTCCACCTACTCCCTAGTAGGTAGGCACACGCGTGCCTAGGCAAGCTACAACTAGTGGGGGTTTACAAAACATGGGCACTCTCCGTAGAGTGGAAACACCGAAGTATCGAAGTTCACACACGCAGCCGTCGCCAGTAATGCGAAGTACCGGGTGGCTCGGTGCCACCAAACTCTGGGTGGCTAGCTAGGCCTACTAACCCAACGGTCCTTGAGTCACGTGACTCAGGCCAAGACCGTTGTACAACACGACATCATGCCATTAATCTGCCCTACTCCTAGGGTCAAAACCACGGTTAGAAGAGTTCACGAGGCGGCTCACAACCGCCGAGTTAATTCTCTTCTCAAGGGAGACCAAGGAACCTCCCAGCCCTAGGCCGGGTCACAAAACACTCGGTTATTGGTCATACGCATGGCCCACAAGGAAACCAATTTTTGAGAAGCTAACATCATGCGGGAGCAACCCTCCACACTCATACCGACAGACGGTGACTCAATATAGCAAAACAAGAAATCCCGGAACACTCGAGGCCACCCGAACCCTCAAAACAAGATGGACATGTTAATCGAGATAATGTGGCACCTCTGGACACCCAAAAATACGGTCACAGTATCCACGGGGTGTCCGGGACATCCACGGGGCCAAGAGTCGACCAAAGGGTCACAACTGGGTCGACCGAAGTGATGAGAATCAACACCGGGCACTAACAAAGAGTTGACCACCCTAGCTCATTACCGGTTTCTCAACCGCACACGTCCATACACTTCCCTCGCTAAGGGACGAGTCACGAGCTTGCTTAGAGTCCTAGGTTCGCATCAAATCGGTCAAGTCTACTGTCTGTCCCACATCACGGAGGCCAAGGCAACCCTTTGGTTGACTAGACCCTTGGGTCGGTCGACCGGCAGGCTGGACAGGTCGACCTAGCCCACAGGGCTGGTCGACCCAGGGCTGGATCGATTGACCATTGATAATCTTGTTGTTTCTATTCTTGAGTTGGTAGTTAATTTTATTCCACTACATTAGTTTTAAAAACTACCATCATGCTTGGCGGGGACAATTCAACCCCCCTTCTTGTCCATACGAGGAACTTAGGGACAACATGAACCTACTTCGAACTAAGAATGGACTATGCTTGAGTAGGAACCTCGCACCAGTCCAGATTTGCCATGTCTGCAGGGCGATTGGAGCCTAAATTCACTCAGTAATCAACCCTAATTAACATCAAAAAATGAGCGAAGTTATAATGCAGCTCAAGAAAGCATGAAACTCAAAGTTCTGCCTAAATTCAATGCACCCTAAATTCGGCGCGCGCCAATCCAACGCCCACCCCCTCTGCGCCATTCTAACCATACACTCAAAACCCTCAAATCTTCACCCTTGTCTTCAGGGCACGGCCCAATTCGGCGCGCACCATGTGTACCGTGCTAGTTGAGCTTCCTTATCTCCCTACACCCGTTTAACCCTTCTCCTACGTCCCTTCGCGCCAGTTAAGGCTATTCCTACGCTCCCCGTGCCGAATTAATATACATTTACACCCCTTTGCGTCATTTTAAGTCCTCACTCATAGTCCTATCAAACTATTCTACCCCCCATCTCCCTATCACGCTTGGCTCATGAAAACTCCCTAGCAAACCAATATGAAAGTAATCATAATAAGTGATAATAACAATGAAGGTTATTGGCACCATCCGTCAGTTGACTCGGGTCCACTTTCATTATGCATCCACGTATGCGTGCATGTCCATTTGCTGAGTGCTGCATGTTTGTTATTATCCCAAAACTCGGTATATCAAATCGTGAGTTGCTGAAGGTCAGATTAGGTCTGACTAAACGCTCTCACTATATGTGATGGTGGTCTTCGGACCTATGTTCTCCGCCACGTACCGAGGGCTTAGGGAATAAATACGATCAAACTGCATGTGTGAGCTCATGTTCCGTTCTTGCATTGTCTAATATCATCTTGTTGTTCCACTTTTGTTTCCTCTCTTGAATAGAGAGAGACTATGAGAATAGATGTAAAAGATAATGCATGCGACTAGGGAAACAGGAGAGCAAAGGGAAGGGAAGCTTATTATGGGCGCCAAAGGTAAGGATTCGGTGGAGCTTCGGCAGAGCTTCGGTAGCATTTTAGCAGCACTTAGGCAAAACTTCTGCAGCACTTTGGCAGAGCTTTGGCAGCACTTTGGCAGAGCTTTGGCGGCACTTTGGTAGAGCTTTGGCAGCACTTGGGCAGAGCTTTGGATGACTTGGAAGCACAGAGGATGAAGGAACCTTCCTCCCACTGGCAACGAGACTTGGAAACCCGACAGAACCTTCCCTTAAAGCAAACTAAGAAGCTGGGAGATAGGACACGGGGATGGCAGAGTTTCTCTTTCCTCTCTTGATATCCCAGCCCCTTTAGTTCGAGGTAAGGGGTGATGTATTTATAGGCTAAAATTTTAAGGTGGCATCTTATATCTTAGACGCTTTCATGTGAACGCGTCCCTTTGACGAGACTTAGTATTTAGAGAATATTTTATAATCATTGCTTAAAATTAATGACGCGTCTTCCATCCTAGACGCATACAATGGACGTGTCTCCATCCCCAGACTCCTCCATGTCTCAATCAAATGCCACCAATAATTGCGGGCAATGAAGAAAATGATTGATTTTGACATGAAATCTGCCGTTGCCTTTTAATGACACATCTGGTCAACAAGACATATTTGTTCTTAAATTTATTTAAAAATTTATTTAAACTATCATCTCGAACGAGGGACTGATGAAGGCTTCCCATATCTAGGATGCGTTAATTAAACGCGTCCAAATACCTAGACGCATTAAAGTGATTTTTTTCTTTCCTTTTCTTCTTTTTAGTGTACGCGTCCTATAAACCCGACGCGTTTAAAGAACAAGTCCACCTTTTCCTTGTCCTGCCTCCCTCCAGCCTGCATGGGCCTTTTGCCCATCTTCTTCTGCTCCTCAGTGAACCTTGTGTTCTCTTGCTTGGCTAGATGAGCAAGCCTTAATGCCACAGCGTAGGCGTCGGGGTCTTGGGTAGCCACATAGCGTCGGACGCTACCACGCAACCCGTTGATGAATTTCTTCACCTTTCGGCATGTGTCATCAAATATGTGTGGAGCATACTGGCCTAGAGTGGAGAATCTGGCCTCATAGTCTGCTACTGACATGCTTCCATATTCAAGGCTCAAGAATTCTTGCTCCTTAGCGTCTCATACATGTTCGGGGAAATACTTTTCTCGAAGGATAGCTAGGAACTCCTCCCATAATATGTCACCGTCGTGGTAGTCCACGAAGGTGGTTCGCATTTTGGCCTTCCACCACAAGCCAACTTGATCTTGAAGCACATAGGCTGCTGATTCACCTTCGCTTCCTCGGGACATTACATTACGTAAAATTTCTTCTCCATTTCGCTGAGCCATGACTCAGCCATCTCTGGATGGCTCTCCCCCTTAAAAATGGGAGGCGCCAACCTCAGGAACCGATCAAGCGTTGATAGGTTATGTTGAGGTGTGGGCACAGGCTGCTGTAGCATCTGTTGCTGCATGGCCTGCATCAGCCCTTGGAAGTTCTGTATAAAACCTGCCAAATTAATTCCCACATTGGGCACCTATCCGCAGCCAACCACTGGAGCATGGACAGCTCCGTCAGTCGCCCCATTTGGGTCATCTACCCCTAATCCTCTCTCATCCGCCTGGGGAAGATCTCTTTGCCTTCTTGGCGGTATAGTTCTGAGAAATAAGTAATTATCAAGTGAGAGGATTTTTAAATGGGCCTCGATTATACTCTACCATTTTCCCACTCTGGTCTATCTCTTCTCCTATCACTTGGACATTTGGAATGGTTGTAACCATGGTTTGTCTCTTGTGCTCCGATACCACTCTGTAATGTCCCGAGATCTGATTCCCAATTACGGGTATATATATATATATATTTACTATTGGGTTCGTTGCACTCCCTCTTTGTCTTTGGTAATGGTTTTGATGATAATAAAATATTGTGTGCTTTCTAGATGAGAAAATCATGTGTGCATGTTTTGTGGAAAACGTGTTGATGCTCAATGAGCTCATACGTTAATATCTTGTTTTGTAGGTTTGGATGCTTGAGATTTGGATGCTTGGTGGATAAATCCCAGAGGCAATATTGTTCTGTGGAGTCGACCTCATCCACTCAGGGAATCGACCTTGGTGCTTCATGTGCTCAGACTTGTCCTTCATATGCCTAGACTTGGCCTTATATGCATCGACCTATGTTGGACATGCAAAGACCTTCCTTTGATATTCTGTTCATTATGCTTAACATTTAAAAATCATCATATGCATCAAACGGATTCAATGATGTTTCTTTATGTGCATTGACGTCACCATGATTCTCTCTTAATGCACTTCATACATGATCTTTTTCACTGCTGAAATCATGACTAGGCCTTCATGCATATTATTGATATGCATTGGATTGCATTGGTTTAAATTATTTTTGGACTGAACATGGAAATGTGTGAATTTGATGATTGGCCACATGAATGGCCATCCTTGAGCTTAAATTGAAATGCCTTACCTTAATCAATTTGGTTTCGTGTTTAATGCACTGTGTAAGCTTGGCTTGTTAAGGATAGCTCATGTAATCCATTATCCATATATGGTTGCATGATCTGAACTGGAAATGATCCTTCCATGGATCAACTAATTTGATATGTGAGCTTGTGCAAAAATTGGCTTGGACTACATATGAAACTCTTGTGTGAATTGATTCAATATCAAGTGATCAAGGTATACATTTGCTGACGTGAGCTCTCCTAGGTTTTGCATGGCGTATTAATGGTGCCTGTCCTGTGAAATCTCTCCCAGGACTCGTTCTAACGTGTTTTTCATTGGTTGTAGGTTTTCTCATGACAGTTTACCTCTCTCCCATTAAAGAAATCAAAAAAGTGTGGCATGAGATTCTAGATACCAGATTTCTACTTTACACTTTTTGACACCATGTGTGGGAAGGGGACAAAAAGTAATGGCTCTCTATGGAAACTACCGCAATGTGAAGAGATGTCTAAAGACTTTCAAGTTCCCAATAGGTATCTCGCAATGGCTTGTCAAACAAGCACTCACCTCAGCCACTGTCTTCTGAACCCAGGCGGCGAACCTTGCCACGGTAGAGTTAGCAAAAGTGCGTTGGTAACTCTATATGTTGACGAAGGCTTACCAAGGCCTCCTAAAGTGCCAAGCGGAATAAGATCACGCTCTCACCGCCCCACCTCAAAATGGCAACGGCCCATCGGTGGCTAGCTCACGCAACAAGCGTGAGTTGTGGATGGCATCTGCAGCCCGCACCCCAAGTCCACGTGCTGAGCCCTTACATCGCCCCGCCAGTCCACTCTCTTACAACCCCGAAATGGCACAGCGGCTATGGCATTACGAGGAGGTCGAGCGCGAACTGGAGGGAAAGGTCCCCTATCTGGATGACATCATGCAGGCTGCACGCACGAAGGGGCTACTCAATGACAACACCGACTTCCACTCCCCCTTCTCCCATGAAATTCTAGAGGCAGTTATCCCTCCGAAGTTGCAATTGTCGACGTTCACTCTGTACCATGGTACCACCGACCCTGCTGACCAGAGCACGCACTCACCTTAGGCACTGTCTCCTCAACCCCAAGTGGCGAACCTTGCCATGGTGGAGTTAGCCCGAAATGTGTTGACAACTCTAGATGTTGACGGAAGCTTACCAGGGCCTCTTGAAGCGCCAAGTAGAGTGGGATCGCGCTCCCACCGCCCCACCTCAAAATGGCAAAGGCCCATCAGTGGCTGACTCGCGTCACGAGCATGAGTTGCCGATGGCATCTGCAACCCGCACCCCATGTCTTCCTGGAAAGCCCTCACATCACCCCGCCAGTCCGCTCCATTCCAACCCCGAAATGGCGCAACAGTTGCTGCGTTGCGAGGAGGCCGAGCATAAACAAGAGGGGAAGGTCCGCTACTTGGATGACATCATCCAGGCTACACAGATGAAGGGGGTATTCGATAACAACACCAACTTCCATGTCCCTTTTTCCCACGAAATTCTAGAGGTAGCTATCCCTCCGAAGTTGCAACTGTCGACGTTCACTCCATACCATTACACCACCGACCATGTTGACCACTTGCACAACTTCGAGTCTAACCTGATTTTCACCGGGTCTCAGACGTTGTCAACTGTTTAGCCTTCATCACCACACTGCGGGAGCTCGGGCGTGGTTCGTGTCACTCCCTATTGGGTCAATCACCTCCTTCTAACAAATGAAGAGGATGTTTAAAAAGAACTTCCTCAGCTGCAAAAATGAGGTCAGATATGCTGTCAACTTGCTCGCTATAAAGTAGGGCCACAAAGAACCCTACAAGGAGGCACTCTACATCCCTTGTCTTGACATTTGCATCGCCAGCACCACGTTGACATAGGACATGCGGGATGCCGTTCTCCGATGAACTTTGGGGGTCGAATCTCCCACCACGCTGATGGAGCCCCTCGCCCTGGCTCCGAAGCATGCCAACCGCGAGGAGAGTATTACAACACTAAACCGAGAGGCCGGAGCCGACTCCTCTAACTGTAAGCACTCGGCCGAGCTCTCCCGGCATGATCAAGGTAAGCAAGAGCGTCACGACCGGGATGCGCAAAGAGGGAGAACTACTTACAAGCAGTACACATCCCTGATCACGACACCCGAGCAAATTCTTATGGGGATCTATGGGGAACCCTTCCTACGCTAGCCTAGGAAGACGAAATCTAATCCTCAGAGGGAGACATGACTTACCTGGAGTTTTGATTGCAGCGGGGGGAGGAGGCCCAGAGATAGGGGGCCAATGCTCCGTCTACTTCTTCAGCACAGACTCCAGTCGACCGAGCAGAGCAGGAGGTGGAGTTTCAGCGGATGGTGGAGCGGGCCAAGGCAGCCGAGGTAGCACTTTTCGAGCGGGTACACCCTACACTTTCCCTTGTGAATTATGCTTCTATACTAAATGTAGTTGACTAATGATGATGATGAATGTACGTGTGCAGGTGACGGAGCTGACCGCCGCCATAGGCGAGGGTGACCAGTTGAGAGAGAAGCTCGTACTGGCTCAGGACGAGACCGCCCGTCTGCGGGAGGAGCTGGCGCAGAGCTATTGCCTGAGAGAGAAGGCGACCCGCCTACGTGGTGAGCTGGAGCAGAGCGTTCACTCAGGGGAGGAGACGGAGTGCCTATGGGCTGAGCTAGAGCAGAGCATTCGCTGGAGGGAGGAGGCGGAGCGAGGCCAGGTTCAGGCGCAGGAGGAGGCAGCTCGCCTTCAATAGTAGCTAGCATAGGCTGGACCGTCGGACTCAGTAGAGACGTCACTCCATCGAGTGGAGGTAGAGCGACTCTGAGCTGCGGCCTCAGAGCTAGAGCAGTACCAGCGGGAGGCATTCGAGCAGCGTGGTGAGTTGCGAGCATATAAGGAGATGAGCCGGTCTCGCAGCGGGATGAGTGGTAGCCGTGCAGCCCTGAGAGGGAGCCAGGCCACTCATGGTTCTGTCGGGCGTTACCTTGCGACTTCCTCTCAGCGGCAGAGGAACGAGGAGGAGGACCGACGCCGACGACGAGAGAGGGAGGAGGGTGCGACCTCTACGATGGGCCCGCCATCGAAGAGGTAGGAGGGAGGAGGTGACAGTGACAAGCCAGAGGGGGCGGCCTGATTTTGCTTTGTACTCCCGACACCTGTACATGATGTGATATGATAGTGACCTACTTCATTTTTATTTTCTATTTTTTTTTCTTTTTTTTGTTGATTTTCTTATGTTATGCACGAATGTATGAAATGTAAACTCTCGGACCGTGGGAGACAGGTGAGAGGAGAGAGATGACTACTTACAGGTGGGACACACGAGAGAGGCGGGGCACGCCGACTTTACGGGAGAGACGACGTGAGAGGGGAGAGGCACGCCAACTCTGAGAGATGACGCGAGAGGGGAGAGGTATGCCGACTTTGCGGGAGAGATGACACGAGAGGAGAGAGGCACACCGACTCTGCGGGAGAGATGACGTGAGAGGAGAGAGGCACGCCGACCCTGCCGGAGAGACGACATGAAAGGAGAGAGGTATGCCGACTCTGCGGGAGAGACGACGTGAGAGGAGAGAGGCATGCCGACCCTGTGGGAGAGACGATGCGAGAGGAGAGAGGTACACCGACTCTGCAGGAGAGACGACGTGAGAGGAGAGAGGCATGTCGACCCTGCGGGAGAGACGACGCGAGAGGAGAGAGATATGTTGACTCTGTGAGAGGAGAGAGGTACGCTGACACTGCGAGAGGAGAGAGGTACACCGACTCTGCGAGAGGAGAGAGGTATGCCGACTCTACGGGAGAGACAACGTGAGGAGAGAGACGCATGCTGACCCTATGGGAGAGACGATGCGATAAGAGAGAGGCACACTTGACGAGAGGAACGAGGGAGAGTAGCAAGTAAGCATAGCAAAGGGATGGGCGGTCGCCCATAGGCCGCACAGGATTTATACGGTCGCCTTTAGGCCTTATGTATCAGTTGGGTGGTCCGTAACCGGCCGCAGGATCTAATGGGCATTAGTATATAGGTTGCACGAATCCAAAGTTATGCGGCACATCATTGGCCGTTCAAAATAGAAGGGTGGTCTATCGTTAGACCACCCAACTCACTACGCAGGCAGTCCGATCGGGACTCTCTTGGAGAGTCCCAACCCATTCAAGCCCGACGCCATCGACGCGTGACGATAACTTTTCACTTGGTCAACTTGCGATTGAAAAGCAGTTGGGCATGTTGACGTTTTCCAGCAATACATCGGAAGTGACCAAGCGCATTCATAACCAAAGCGACGTCACGAAAAGCTGGAGCGACATAGGCACATTCGATAATCTGCCTCTGTTGCCGGAAGTTTCCGGCCCGGCCGAAACGGTAACCCATGCGTTTTCGCAGGAATTCCGGGTCGCCGGCTCGATCCCGGACACCTTAAACTTCGTCGCCGGCGCGTTCTATCAGAGCTATCACGCTACTTATGATACGCATCTCAACGCGCCCGGCGGGGCGGCCTTGTTTGGGCCCGCCTTGGTTCCCAACGACGTTCTTTATACGGAAGACGACCTCAACCAAACCGAAGAGCGTGCATTGTTTGCCGACGTGGAATACGAGATATCCAATCGTCTCAGTGTCGATCTCGGTGGCCGGTATTATCGCAATTCGCAATCTGCAACGTACAATTCACATCTGTTGGATGCCTTGTTTGGCGCGGTGCCAACGCTGGACGTCGCGAATTCGGAAGATGGTTTTACGCCGAAGCTTAATGTCAAATACAAATTTGATTCGGCGATGTGGTATGCGACCGCGTCGGAAGGCTATCGATTTGGTGGTGTTAATCCGGGAGTCAATACCGTCTACAAGTCGGATGCTTTGTGGAACTACGAGACCGGGTTTCGATACTTTCCTTCCAAAACCTTCAGTTTTGACGGCGACATTTTCAGAGTAGATTGGCGGGACGCGCAAATGAACGCGCTGGTCGGCACCGGTGCTTCTGCTGTCAATGGCATTGCCAACGTGGGGCGGGCAAAAATCGATGGGGCCGAAATGAAGATTGTTTGGCGCCCCGTCCACTCTCTGACGCTGCAATCGTCGGCCACCTGGTTAGACGCGGTAACAGCGGTCGACTTTACATCCTACGATGGAACTATCGTGCCCGCTGGTAGCCGCCTGCCAGGTTCCGCGAAATTCCAGTCGTCGGAGGAAATCGAATATCGGTTCGACGGTATCAACGACAGCGCCGGACGTCTCGCTTTGACCCACAGTTATGTCGGCTCCAGACAATCTAATCTGGATCGCCCCGGTGTACTCGATCCCTATCAGGTGTTCGACCTCCGATGCAGCATGACTTGGAGCAATTACGAAGTCGCAGGGTACATCAACAATATCGGCAACAGCCATGGCGCCAGCGGTGGCTCCACTGTGCGAACATTGGGCGGAAATTATTACGACGTGTACTTTCCGATCATGCCCAGAGTCGTAGGCATCAGCATTCGCTACGACTATTGACTGCGATGAATCGTATTGGGTTTAGTGCCAGGCGTGCTTTGCGCAGCCTGGCCACAGGCTTGCTGTTGCTTTGGTCGGGCTTGGCGCTCGCCGACAGCGGATATGTATTCGGGCCCGACCCGAATACCTACCCTGTCGGCCTTCAAGTACTGCACCAATACGACTATTCCCGCTCGTTCAGGGGAAATACCGACGTGGTAACCGGGTTACCTACAAAAGGGGAACAGGCCAGACCAATGCAGATACTGGTCTGGTTTCCTTCTCTTCCCGGGGGCAAACCGATACGTTATAGAGACTATGTGGCACTGGGTGCTACCGAGTCTGGCTTCGATTCTCCCAACGAGAAAAGCCGCCAGTTCAACAAGAATGCACGCGCGCTGGCCGCTGTCGCCGACCAGCCAATGCGGGCGTCATGGAATCCGGCCGCCGCTCCTGGCAGGTTCCCGGTTGTGATCTATGCGCCAAGTTTTGGCGCCAGCTCGTTTGAAAACGCTGACCTGTGCGAGTACCTTGCCGGCCATGGCTACATGGTGATATCCAGTGCTTCCATGGGCGCCGCATCGCGCATCATGACTGGTGACCTGGAGGGCGTGGAAGCACAGGTCGAGGATATTGGATATCTGATCGCCTTTGCGCACAGTCTGCCGGGTGCAAATATCCAACGCCTTGCCGTGGTGGGTTACAGTTGGGGTGGGCTGGCCAATGTCGCCGCAGCAGCGAAAGACAAGCGAATTCGCGCCATTGCCAGCCTGGACGGCACGGTGCGCTATGACAATGAGACGGTGCGTTCGATCGCTTACTTGTCGCCATCGAAAATAGACATACCGTTTCTGTACATTGCCTCGCATCCGGTGACGCTCGAGCAGCTGAACACAGACAAAAAATACTACGACATTTCGTGGAGTTTTTTAAACGAGCTCAAGTTCTCCGACCTGTATCTGATATCAATGGCCGCTATGGAACACGAAGATTTCTCGTCATATTTCCTTCGTGTTTTGCCGGAGCCGCCGGTTGGTGCCCCTTATAGCAGGGAGGAAGCGATCGTTTCCCATAAATGGGTAGCACGATATCTTGAACGTTTCCTGGACGCTTATCTGCGCGACGATACCGTCGCAAAGAAATTTCTGAACGCTGATCCTGTTGCCAACGGCGTTCCCCGGCATTTCATGAAGATTGACGTCCGCAAGCCGACCATCATTGCGCCAACTCTTGAAAACATTTCACGGGAATTGGATCAGCAAGGTTTCGACCAGGCCGATAAAGTAATTAGCGACCTGCACCTTGATCAGGCCGGATCAATGCCTCCAGAGGATATCTTGAACGATTGGGGCCATCGGGTCCTCTACAGTGGTAATTCCGCTCGCGCGATTCAGGTGTTCGGGTTTGCGATACGCCTTTACCCGCAAAGCGCCATGCTTCGCGACGGCCTTGGGGAGGCATTTCAGGTAGGGAATGATCCGGATCAGGCAGCATTGAACTATCGTCTTGCACTGCAACTTGATCCGACCAATCGTGCTGCAACCACTCATTTGCGAGCAATGACAAAAAGCCAGTAACTGCGTATCCGCGTCGATCCTGCCACCAGTTCACGTGGGAAACTTGCCACCAATACGAGTCGCAAAGTTGGCTCACATTCGCTTCTTAACCCTGCCTTTAGCAGCGGTGGGCCGCGTGTTGGCATGGCCGCAGTGTGCTGCGAACCAGTCATGTAAAATGAAACGACTTTGAACATGACCCGTCAGCAAAATCCTTCGCGGCCATGTCCGGCAGGAAAGAACGCTGGGCAGGTGCCGATTGCGACAAATACTGTCCGCTCACGCCGCGTCTCAACTTCGTACCACGGTATTGCCGTGCTTCGCCAGGTTAAAGGTGATGCGATACTGCCGGCGGTGTCAACCAGTCATCGTTCCGCCCATCGATATACAAGATTGGCGTATCGGCAAATTCATAGTCTGATACGCCATCGAGGCAAGTGACGCTGACTGCGTAAAACGTTCCGATCCCTGGCGAATCTCCAATGCCGAACGGGCGTACGCCGCCGTGCTTGCAGAACAAGTGTCGTTCCCGTTTGCTACCAAACTGATACTCCTTGACTTCAGACTCGCCAGCAAGAAACTGAAATGAATCGGGCTTGACCATCACCGCCCACCTGCGAATTTTTAGACAGAACGAACAATTGCATCTGATCGTACCTGGCGAAAGATCTATTTACACGCTGAAGCGGACGGCGCCACAGTGGCAACTCCCTTTGTAGTATTTCACTGCCGATCTCCTTAGTTCGATTTCGCGGGCACGCAATCGAGATTGCTCTTCTTACGATTTATTGCAACCAATTGTAGCTACTCGAATGAACCGGCAATGCCCTTTGGGGTGGTCTGAGGCGTTTAGCTAGTGGTATTTGTCCCCATGTAGACGAATCACAGCCTTCTGATACACTTCATTTGACCGTACCATCGAAAGAAGGTCGCGCCGAATCAATCAACTCGCGAAGCATTGCCTATCAATTATTCCTATAAACCGTCACGTAGCGACCAGATGAAACGATTCGTTCAAAGGAACTGGAAATCCGTGCTGGTTTGTTTCGTGCCAATGCTGTGCACTTTGGTAACGAGCTTTTGCGTGACTGAAGGGCTCGCTGCTACGCCGACGATTCCGCTTCAGACGAATAACGCTGACGCGTGTTTGCATGCGGTGGTCGAAGTTGATGACCAATTTTCCAGATTCGAGGTGCTCGCGCTCCGATACGCAGACGGCATTGATCCAGAACCGGAAGTAATGCATGCGCAATACTTGGTTGCGATGGAAAGCCTCGCTGAGGCTCTCCCCGGTTCCACATCAGCGTCTACGGCCATTTGCCCGCCTAATTATCGAGGAAGCTTGGAGGATATCAGCGAGAAGATGGCGGAGTTTCGTGCACAATTGGAGCCTGTGCCGACGGATCAGCGTCATTTTTCGGAGCTGGCTGGCAAGCTTGACTCTGTGCAGCACACGCTGCGCATATTGGTCAACGAACTTCGGGAGAACTCGGCGCTAGCACACAAAGCACCGGAAGAAGTCATCGACGATAATTGGGCATTTGCGATTTCGTTACTGTCGTGCGTGGCAAGCTTACTATGCGTCGCGGTATTTGCCGCAAAGAATTCGAAGCTGAAGTGGAAGCTGAGTATCCCATTTTACTGAAGCAATTTCTAAAACGAGAAACCTCTCGTTAGCATATACACAAGAGACCCCCTGGATTTACTGAAGCAATTCTTAAAACAGGAAACCCCATGGGGGTGTACCCCCATCAGCCCCCCATCAACCCCCTTCCAAGCTTCCCATTGTTTCCAAAGCATATACACATCTACACAAACATAGACACATATATACACACATATATCTACACGCGTGTGCTTCACATAACATATCCACACAAAATTCTTCACACAGACTCACATACACACTCTTCCCCTATGTAAAGCGGGAAGAACGTTGATGCGATCCTGAAAACGGCGTGAGACTCAAAGACCCTATGGGGGTGTACCCCCATCAGCCCCCATAACGCTCTCAACTTATGTATCTCAACGGAATTTATTAACCAAAAGGTTTCAGAGAATTTACTCAAAACATGTCTCAACATAGGCTCTCAACAGAATTTGGGTCAAGGGTTCCCCTTTTTAGATGCTTCTCTGAGAATCTTTGAAGCTGTAGAGGAGGCTAACTGCCTCCACCGGGGGCTAATGGGGGGGGTCGACCCCCCCCCATTATTCGATTATGATCAGGGGTTGGATTTCGGCAACGGGCTTAACGGTTAGAGAGTACAGGGTTTGGAGCATGCAGTCAACCACCAGCTCTGGAGCATGTTCCTTCGGGTTCTTAGGATCCTTGGATTGATCAAAAAAGAATGTAGCTCTCCGAATAGGGTTATTCTGAGATCCTCCTCCAGTGTATGCGGACAACAGTCTGATACATGGGGGTATCCCCCCATCAGCCCCCCAGGGCACCAAGGGAACCAAAGGGACCACAAAGCGACCCACCTCAGAAACATCCACCATCAGAAACATGTGCGAAGAGCCCTTTCCCAAAGCCTTTCCTCCTCCTTCTGTTTGAGAAGCCTGAGAATCACCATCACCACCACCACAACAGCACACATAGAGAGGCAGCATCTCCGTCGTTGCCAGCAGCACGTTCCGTGCAGGCACCCTTGGTGCCACCTTTGCATCTGTTAGGATCTGGGTCACGTGACCGTGGGAAAATATTTGCTGAAATTCGCTGACATCATTGAAAAAATATTCAAAGTCGTCATGGTTATCTTCAGGAGTGATGGTAAGATGGAAGGTGAGGTCTTGTTGTTCCTCCTGTCGCTGTTGATGTTGTTGTTGATGTGATGTAGGCGATGAATCCCTCTCTTCATCCATCCAAGGTGGCGAGTCCGAACCACAGGGAGCTCCTCTGGTTGAGGAGATCACGGACGCCATGGCGATGGCGTCTTCGCGGGGGCGGATCCCAAGCCTGGGATCCAGTACGGGGGGGGGCACCCCCCTGTAATGATTGTGAGGACAGTTTTGATGAAGGCGTGGATCAAAGCTATGTGGATCACATCGGGTTCCATATTTATAACCTAGCTTGCGCACTTCCATGCATGCTCTCAATAACGTCTGATCTCTTGGCATGTCATATATCAATCTGTGCTTCAAGTACACAAGACAGGGGAGTCCCTCCCCCGTCCGCCCCCTGGAGGGGTCTAACGACCCCTGTGTTATCTTGATATGAAGGGATGTTTCTGTGGCGGCTCTATCCTGTGGATCTCTGAGGCGCTTGGGCAGCTTGCATCCGTTCGCAAAGATGACATTCACCGCTGGGGCGGGCCTCTGCACGGGAGTGCAACCTTTAGCAGAGGCGGGCCTCTGCATTATCTAGAGGAAAAAGGAGGTTGTTTTTTTAGCCGCGGCCTCTTTTTTTGGGATTCAGTTGAATTCAAGGAATCCAAAGAATTCTTTGGATTTTTTTTTACATGATTGTCTGTGTGAGTGTTTTTTTGGGGCCTTTTCCTCTTTTTCTCTCTTTTTTTTGGTTGTTGCGAATCTGGTTTTTTCCTTGTTATTGTTATTTAAAATAAATCTCGCAGTTTTTTTTGTGAGAGAGGGAAAAAGGAAAAAAAGGGGAATTGGGAAAAAAAAGACTTGTAAAAAAAGATGTTTGGCGGACGCGGAGGAGCATCATCATCCTTTGGTGGTGGTGGCGGCAGCTACGCCGCTACCGCTGGCTCGCCCCATTTTCACAAGAGGTTGCACACAGAGAGACTGGGGACGATGGCAGCGAATCCCTTTCAGGCTGCAGCTTCTTCATCTGATCCAGCAGCAGCGGCGGCCATGTTGTGTGATCCACAGATGTATCCAATCCCCTCAAAGGTGCCCATGCCCTATGGATACTATTCCATAAGATTCCCAGGATCCATGTTTGCCTCTGACTGCCCAACTCTGTCGCAACTCTCACCTGAATGGACTGAAAAGGATTCTGTGGGCAAAAAGGTAATTGAGCAGTTTCACAAGATGGCCACAGCCGAACCCAACGGCACATGCGTCGTTGTCGATCACGAAGTCCTCACGCTCGAGAGCACACGCTACCCGCACAGAGGTTGCGTTTTTTATGTAAAAAACGCTTTAAAAACCCGGGACCCTTAACCAGGGTCCCTCCGGACTAAAAAAAATATCTTTAGGTGTCTTGATTACACAGGAAGAGCTGTTGGATACGAATGACAAGGTTGCGCAACCACAGAGAAAGAATGCCAAATCGATTCTGAGATCGCTGCCATTCTTTAGGGATCCTGTGAATCATCAGCTGAATCCCAAGATTCATGTGATCACGGAGCTGGTGATAGATACACAGGTGATTGCTGAAAACATATCTTCAGACGATCCTAGATATAAGAATGCACCCATTTCTGATGTGTTCAACATGCCCAACAATGTGCTTGCGGTGATCCTGACGATCATCCCACAAGATCCAAACTGGAGTTTTAGAGGTGATCACATGATTGATCCTATGACTCCCCGCGACTTTGCGAGGCTGTGGTGTATCGAGTACCCCAAGCTGTGGGGGCTCGAGCCCTCTGACATTTTCGACGTCCAAATGCACCACGAGAACCCCTATGTCCAGCAAGCCCTCTACGACTATGGCTACTCAGAGCTCCCACCGGTCTGGGGGGCTGGGGGGCCCGGCGGCCAGGGAGGGGCTCACGGCCTGCAGGGGGATAATGCCGCGTTCCAGGGAGGGAATGCCGCCTTTGCTGCAGGGGTAGGGTTGGATGTGAATCAGATGCCAGGCGATATGCAAGAGGGTCCGCTTCGTCACATGTTTGGGGCGGCGACGGACTATAGAATCAATGAGATCTTTGGGAACCTGGCGAAACCTCAGAACCTGTTGGATCCAGAGATGTGGGAAGATCGCCCTGAGGCGCTGAGACGGGAAAAGATCATCGCCCGGCACTTTGAAAAGATTATCGACGGGGCTGCTATCGAGCCTCAGCAGAGTCAGGCGGGAGACGGAGGGGCTATAGCCCCTCTCGCTTACAAGCCATGCAAGGAGTGGTGTGGATATGTATCATATTCAGATGAAGTGTTTAGAACGCTAGCTCCATGGATCAAGATGCGCTACGTGTACCGAACTGAGACATTGTTGATGAAGGATATGCGGACCTATAACAGGATGCCCATCAAGGAGCGTGCGATTATGAATGGGATAGCGCTGCATGGGCAGGTGCTGCCGGATGGGACTCCTTATGAAGTGTGCCAGCCGTTTGAGCAGATTTCAGAGCAAAACAAGTTTCTGGCGATGCAGATTCGTGAGGATTTCAGGACGAACCCCAAGGCGGCTTTCATAAAGCAGGCTGCGCTGGTGATGCAGGGAGACAAGGATTTCGCGCTGACGCTGCAGTTCATGGGGACCGCCCCGGGGCTGGTGAACGCCGCCAACTGGCTGAGATCACGCAGTGAACACAAGAACCCAGCGATGCGCAAACCCATCATGTACATGTCTCCTCCGGTCCTCAACCTCTCCAACTATGGCCAATTTACGGCTTACGTGGCAATCGAGACTAACATCTTTGACAAGATGGTTGATACGAACGCCATGTTTTACAAGTTGTATATTTGCTTGCTTGGAGTGTACTCAAACGCCTATCATACGCGTATCGGAGACAACTCTTACAATGTGACCTTCCCTGGAATGGCTGGAGGAGGCAAATCTTTTGTGTTCAAGCTTTTGCAGCTGCTGGCCATCCCCAAGACCATCGAAGAGATGAGCAACGCATCCGCAGGATCTCTAAGACAAAACTATAGCATCGCCTTCACGCTGGTCATTTTCCCAGACATGGACGCAGCCCTGGCGGGCAAAGATGGGGCCAAAATCTCAGATTCAAGAGCCTCCTTTATGGATGACATGCGCATGCTGACCACCGACATGAAGTTTGTGACGCAGAGAACCGAGAAGGATCCCGTCACAGGCAAGTTCGTCACAGTCAAATACCCTATGCGTGCCCCTTGCAGTTGGGCAGGGGCCAACAACTATCCCTGCAAGAGCTTCAAGCCCACCTCTGCACTCAAGACGCGTACCGAAGAGCATGTCACGACCCTGTTGAATTTAAAGATGAATCAAGAGAGGAGGAACATTACGGCCGGAACGGACATGACTATAGAAGAAGCCAAGAACTTTGAGAACAGCATGGAAGGTTTTCGGGCGATCCAGGCTTTGACGATCATGGCGTGGTCATTTGCGATCGAAAACTGGATTGTGCCGCAGCCCTCGCATGCGCTCTCCGACCTGTTTATCAGCAACCTCCGCAAGAACTTTGAGCTGACGCCGCACACGCGCATGGTGCCCATGGCGGGCAACTCGAAGCGCACAGAGCAGGTCGCCTCAGCACTCTTCATCTTGTACGGCAGCGCGCGCTCGCCCTTTAGGCATGTCAAGCACGACCCCAAGACCAACACCACCTGTGTGTGCTACGAACCTTACGATCGAACGCTGATGGCCACAACGCTCACCCCTTTGCTCAAACCCTCTGTGGATGTGGCCCTCAACGAGGCGCTGCACCCCTTTATCAACGATCTATCCATAGAATGCACCATCATGAAGGAGCTCTCCATCTACTTTGGCTTTGACCCCCGCAGGATCCGCCAAGGTGTCCTTGTTGTCGATCACTGGTGGCATCTCCTAGGCATGCAAGATGAAACTCTCAAAGATCGCCTCGCCAAACAAATGTCAGATTCTACTTCAGGGGTTACCGGTCACGGGAATAGCGAACGGGAGGGCTCTAGCCCCCTGCTTCAGAAGGTGTTGACGTACTTTTGTACCCGGGAGCGTCCTGTGGTGAATGGCGGCAACATGTCGTCCTCGAGGGTGCTGCACGACCGGTACTTTTTCCCTCCGCTCAAGATGGAGGAGACTCCTGGGATCATGCATTCCCACCTGAACTTGTCTCTACGATCGATAGGCCGTCTTGCAGATAGCATCCTAACGCTATGCCAGTCCCTCAACACTTACTGTCTTCAAAACTCGTCGCACAGCAGCAGAGCCTCGGGCAGCAGCAAGAACAAGAAATCTACAACCGCCAGAAAAAACAAACACAACAAACACAACAAGAACAACAAATCATCCGAATCATCAGGAGCAGAAGACGAAGAAGAAGACTTGGGTGATGCAGGTGGCAATGCCGGCCTTGCTGCTGACAGTGACGATGATTTCTACAAGCCTACAACGACTGCTCAGCTGCCTTCTGCACCGCACAAAAAGGTTTCCATGTCGGTATCTCGAGATGGCGATGCCGAGAATGATACCACTCATATTGCTCATGCTGAGTTGGAGATGCTTTCTGAAAAGTTTTTAAAGATGAGGGACGCTGAACAGGATCTGGAAAAGGTATGGACAGAAAGCGAAGGTTCGCGCAGCAAAGCCAAGATCAATGACTTTGTCAAGGGCGGCTTTCTGGTGCAGCTTGGAAAGATCAAGTCTTTCACGCAGATGCTCAGAAGACGCATCGCCTTTACCAACCCTCCTGCTCTTCTGAACCCGCTGGAACCTCTGAAACCCGAAAAGGAAAAGGAAACCGCCATCAGCAGCAACAGCTCCGCCAGCAGCTCCGCTGCCGCCAGCAACACCAAACAGCATCATCATGTTCTATCCCTGCTGGAGATTGCGGGCTTGTGTGGACCTGTGATTGAAGCAGCGGAAACGATCAGCAGAGATGCCTTTAGGATCCAGAAACGCTCCACCGCCACCCCCGTCAAGATCTGTGGAGTCGAATATGACACACAAGGGGGCCTCAAAGGGGGCTCCAGCCCCCTTTCCAACCCCGGCCGCAGCAGTTCCACTGCTGCCAAAACCTTGTACCATACAGAAGCTGAGGATACGGCCGCAGCTGGATTGACAACAGATGCAGAGGGGCCTTCTAGAGTTAGAACTAAAGGGGCCAAGGACAAGAATGCTTCTGAAACACCAGCCATGAACAAGGGATTTGGGTTTGTGCCGTCAAAAAAGACTCCGTGGGACTATGTGCCCAAGAGGATAGATATCACGAGGCTGGCGGAGATGCCCAAGTTACCTACGATGGGTGACAACAAGATGCCCGAGTTTGAGCGGATCGTTCCAGGTTCATCCACAGACAATCAAAAGGGCAGCAAGAAAAAGGATGCAACCGCATCTACTGCATCTGCTCATCTGAAGGGACGCGTGATGTACAACCCAAACTATATTCGGATAAAAAGCAAGAGCAGCACCTATGTGTTATTGAAGCAGGCGTTGGCGGCCAGATTGAACATGACCTCTGATATGTATCCAGAAGAAGTCTACAGGGCTATGGATGTGTTTGGGGAAACCAAGATCAAGGCTCCAAAGCTCCCCAACATGGCACAGGACCCTGCTTCCGACCCCTACAAATTCTACTGCATGCTGCATCCTGACACACTTTTGCAGTACGAGTTTGTCTCGCAACCCATCATGAAGCTTGCTCCACCGCCAGCAGCGAGCTCGAAAACGGCGACAGCAGCATCTAAGGCAGCAGCGGCAGCCAAAACAGCTGCATCAAAAAAGGGCAATGCCGCTGACGCTAGAGATGCGTTCATGGGCTTGTTTCCCACAGGTGGCGGTGATGGCGGTGATGATGACGATGAGGATGTGATGGTCAAGATGGCTGCAGGAGGATCATCAAAGAAAGGTAACCCTAACCCTTCTGCTGGAGGAGAAAAGGATTTTTTGAATGATGGAATGACAGAGGAAGATAGAAAAGAGGAACACAAGAAGGATGAAAAGAATGGAACTGATTTTTATTTCAACATTCACGCCATCATGATGCTTGGTGAGCAGCTGGATATGATCGCCTACCTCTCCAACTGCGCGATCCCGCATGGTGTGGATTCTCAGAGGGTGCTCTTTCCGATCGCAGGGACCAACAACATGTCCATCTTTCCAGTCCTGCACACCGAGGAGGGAATTTCTGGAACCACCAACTCCAACACCAAGTTCGTCTCCACCGCCATCATCAAGAACTACGCCGGGCAGAACGACAGCCAGTACCGCTTTGGCCCCATCAACTCTGTCCGCACGCTCTCCCTCCCCCTCTCGGGCAAGCAGGAGGTCCGCCGCCTCTGCAACACCTGGTTCACCTCCCACGGATACCCCTGCGACGTCCTCACAGAGGAGCAGGAGCAGCGCATCTGGAACCACATTGCCGAAAAGCGCGCCAGCGAAGGCATCCCACCTCTCTCCTACCCACACGCCCTAGAGGACACCACCCTCCACTTCCAGCAAAAGAAAAGTAAGAGGGCGTGAGCGCGGCCGTAATTTTGTTTGGCTTGTTATGAAGTTTTATTTTGTTTTGTATAAAAAGACAAGAAAAGAAAAAGAGAAAAAAGATTTTTTTTTGCACAACAAAATTTGAAAAATAAAAAATGGAATTATCTGAAAAGGTCAAAAGGGCGCAAGAGATCGAAAAGACACAAAAGAAGCCTGGAGATGGGCAGGAGATTGACGAAGAGGTGTTCATGACCATGTGGAATGGGGCACGCGAGTACGCCTACAAGATCGATGCAACCAGAAAAGAGATCCACGTCCAGGAACTCTCCACTCTTATGGAGGAGACCATCAAGTATGAGCATGTGATGGTTGGAGACGATCGGCGCCCCTGTGAACCCTCCTCAGATATCTCATGCTGTAGAAAGACCATGTGGCATGGCTCCTCTGTCTTGGTGCATCTTGGTGGTAGTCTATATCTCTTCATACACGTGTCGATGGTGCTGTTTGAATGCGTTGAAGACGATGTTATCATGGATTTTGTCTCCCCGATGGGGAACAGCCTGGTACCTTATCCTTATGCTGTGGGCCAGAAGAACTTTTATCTGCCTTATGAAAAGATTTACTTCTCGCGCTTCTATTGCTTGGACTATGAAAAGGAGAATCCCATCAGAGCAGTCTACCGAACCGATGCCCTAAAGACTCGTCTGAGAGACCTGCATCAACTGCAGGAAATCTTTGAGAATAACCCCGATATCTATGATTATCACCAAGACGCAAAAGAGTATCTCGAGAAACGAATTCAGGCAGATGAACAGTCTTGCATCGTTAAAAAGGACCTCAAGATCATTGCCGAGAGGTGTCCATCTGATTCTTTTGTTATTCCGCTGCCGGAGCAAGTGGAGGCAGCAGCACCTATCGTTGCATCTGCAGGCTCTGCCTGCTCTGCTGATCGACCCGAATGGGCCTTGGCCCTCGATGCAGGGAATCTTGAAGACTTTGAGAACCACAAGTATTGTTACATGAAATACGACAAGGATTTTGGGTTTTCGCCGCTGGGTTATGCGCTTTCCAAATGCAATCCACAAGATGTTTTGGAAGACCCACAACAAACTAAGAATCCTTTCAATGTGGTGTGGAGATTGAGCATGATCCCTTGGAAATGTGCGCGAACATCCAGGCTGATGGAGATGGTGGATAGGAATACAAATTTCTACACAGTCATGTTGCATCTCCCACACATCCAAGTGTTTGAGCGCTTTTGTGGTTATCTCGGCTCTCAAGTTGTTACAGCGATTCCTCAGATTAAAATGAATTTCGTCCAGGCTATGGTGAAATCCATGCATATGACAGACCGTGTCAAACAAGAAAAGATATGCGAAAAGATTCTTGTCTTGTACAAGATGCCTGTGGTTGCTGAATATCTCGCAAATCTCGCACCGAGTCAAGAAATTTTCAAGAGTATAATCTTTTATGGATACCACAGTTGCTGGAAAGGTTCCAAAGCCTTTTACGATCTCATATCACTGTGGCCCTCTACACTCCCTCCGTTCGACGCCACCATCTCGTACAACTTTAATGCCAAGATGCTGCATGCCTTTATTAGTCGGGCCATCGCAGACGGAGACATTGATTCTAAAAAAGCTGAAGATCTTTTGGTGCAATTTTGCTACAAGATTCATATCTTTGCCATCTTTCTTTGTCGCAGGGACCTCTTGTTGTCTGAGGAACTCTCTCGACAGCTGCTCAAGGAGATTATCAAGTATACGTTAGACTCTTCTCTCGAAATCCTGTTTGCTTTTCGATTCACAGATATACCCCCTAATGTCCTCAAGGAGTTCGAAGATATCGAACAATACACTCTAGATCACCCCTATGACTTGAGCACCACCACAGAAAAGAACAGACTCGTCAACATCTCCATGTCAGGACAGATCTCCACACCACCAGACACCCCCAAACGCATCCACTTCGCAGAAACCTTTACGCAACTCCTCCGCAAGTATCGTAGATATTGATTGTTTGGCTTGTTATTTTTTAAAATTTGTGGAATTTTCTAGAAAGAATAAATCTTCCGATATATTTTTCCGAAATTAAGGTTTTCTTTTGCCAAAAAAAATTTATTTGCCGCGGGGTATAGTAAGAAAAACAAGAAGAATCAAGATGAAAGCTAGTACATGAAAGAAGATGTCTAATATGCGCCCACCGATGCCCTGCGGCTTTGCTGATTCAAACACCAAAGACACTTGGTGTTCCTGGTTGGAAATGTGTTTCACGGGAAGGCTCTTGGTGCATTCACAGAACCTGAGCTTCAGAAAGGTTCCCTCTTTTGGCCCCTTGACCCTGTTGGGAAAGCGTATCACATAGTCGCAGTCGGCGCAAGATCCGTAGCACATCTCTTTTTGGGAGGGATTTTTTCTTTAAAAAAATTTCACTTTTTTGTTTAAACATGCAAAACACTCTTTTTTTTATAAAGTTGAAATTCTCGAAAAAAAGAAGGAAACACCAATGGCATCAATCAAGTTGTGGGCTGAACGAGAGAACCCGAATGTCGAGGGGATGCATACCATAGTTCTGCCTCCCTATAAACTGCCATACGGTTCTTTAGAAATCCCTAAAGAGTCCAAGATGTTTGAAACGATCCCCTTTGTGACAAGGACCTCACGCAAGTGGGTTGACATCTTTTTCGAAGAGATCCCAGAATCTGCGGTGAATGCCTCTTTTGTGCACCTGATGGTAAATTCCATTCTGGAAGTTCCCCAGGCCCGGCACTCCTTCTATGAACAGCGGGAGCATGAGACTGGTCATGTCGAAGTGAGTTTCAACCCGGATTCTTGGCCCAGGGGCAACATCTATCTTTGTGTCCGCGACAGCTTTCTATTTTCTTGGAAAGAGTTACGCCATGTCCAGGATGCGATCTCCTCTTCCCTGAGGCAACACACGGACGAGATTCTCTTGTTACCAGACAGGGAAAAAAGTTTCTTTTGATGGATGACACAGAATAAAAAAAAAATTGATTTTTTTATTTTTTTTCTTTACAAAATTGATGTGAAATGGGGAAAACTAGCACAGGAGGCGAGGTTTTCGGCTGTGATCCTTGGAATATAATACATGATCTTCATCCCCGAGGGCGAAGCCGCACACTTTTCACATATGGCTGTGGTGACCATCCGCCCGCTGACCAACGCAGGGATCTTGAATATCCGGAAAGCGTGATCGTGACTCTTGTTTGTGGCAGCAGCAAAGCTCAAGTTATCAGGTGTAGGCATACATGTAGCAGAATCTTCTCCTAGGCGTTCTCTGGCTTCCTGATCTATGATCATCATATCTTCTAGCTCGTCTTCGTTCATGCTATTCATAAAGAGGGCATCTGAGGTGTAGACTCCTATATCCCCAAACACGCGGCTGTTGTAGGTTGATGGGTTCAAGACGATCAGCAATTTTTGACATAGACAACATGGCAGATTCATCGAGGGGACCGGGGGTGCGCTGATGGGACAACGCCCACACCAAAATCCCCGCCAAGAACCAGATACAGACCACCATTTGGGTGAAAAGGGGGTTTGGCAGTATTCACATTTCACTATCCTAGTGATCTTTTTGATACACAGGATCTCCTCCACCAAGCAGTGGTGCGTCTTGTCTGATATCAACACCGCAGGCTGTGAAACAGGGGGTGAGGATGCAGGCGAGGACGAATTCGTTCCGGCTCCGGATTTGATGGTGAAAAAATCAGACCTCTTCTTTTTACGCGAATTTATCTTTACGGGCAGCTGGATAGCCCTCATACCCCAGCGGGTCTCCATCCTCCTCTCGTTGATCTTGATCCTCCGGTTGTATCTCGAAAACACAGGCACATGTCTTTCAGAGATGACGGTTTTCAGCAGCTGGGAATCTCTTTTGAGCGTCTTGCTCCTGGGGTCTCCAAAAAGCGATTTTTCACTCATCTCATACACCGATTTCAGCTTGATAGGGTTCACCTTGAGTTTTGAAGACCTTTTCTTATTGGAGTTGTTGTTGTTAAGGGTTAAGGGGTTGAGGGTTTGATCTTCAGTTGCAATGTTGTTGATGTTGGTAGCATTCATGCCGCGTTCAAGCGGAGATCTCCAGTGATTCAGGCCACAAGTCTCTTCAAATCCAGTTCTGAAAAAGATCTCGGTCCAAGATCCAAATTCGGCACTGTTTTGGGGTTGTCCCAGCATCCCGACACGAAGCTGGAATGTCCTAAAGCCTTTTTGATTTTGTTTCCGCTGTTGCTGCTTCAGCTTCCTTTTCCTCTTCTTCTCCTTTTCTCTCTTCCTCTTTTTCTCCTTTTCCTCTGCTTCTTCTTCTTGTGCTTCCAAATCCTCTTCTTCTTCTTCTTCTCGATAATCTTCCTCGCGATCATCATTCTCATCATTCTCATCATCATCGGAGGACCCAATGGACCTTTTGGGGTCACCATCTTCTTCGTCACTCATCAGGTCTGCATTTTGATCTTCGTCTTCTTCGTCATAGGTATCGAGTTCAGGCAGAAATTCGTTTTCATCAATCATCATCATCCGGTTCGTTTGGGCTGCATTCGAGGATGCAGTGGCAGAAGCAGCAGGAGCAGCAGAAGCAGCAGTAGCAGATGTAAAGCTGCCGACTCCACCAGGTCCCACAAAAGATGCTCCAACAGATGCGGTTGTGGCAAAAGAAGCAGAAGAAATAAGGCTAAAATCACCTGTTGCTGCTGCTGGAGAAGGGTTGAAAGGGTTAGGGTGGTTTGATGTCAACATCGTCATCATCTGATGGTGATGGTGTTGATTGGAGTTGGTGGCCAGCTCTTGTTCGGTTTTGCGCTTGTAAAACACTTGTCCATCATGAGGTTCGGTTCTGTATCTCTCAGAATGCACACTGATACACGTCTCCATAGGGGTTCCACTCTTGAAATCTTCTAGAGACACCTTCTCTTCATAATAGGGTCCAACTTTGCCCATAACTTCCCAGAGCATGATTTGCTTGTTGGTGGACTGGATCACCCGATTCTCAATGACAGTGGTATCTCTCACAATCGTCTTGATGAAGGAATCTAACATCGAAACCCATGAACATTCTGTTTGTGGAACCCTGATGAACTCGTGCGGCGTTATGACCTTGCGGATTCTGCCATGGGCACCCAAAGTTCTCATGTAACTCAAGAACAGCATCAGTTCCCGGCCTGTGGGTGTGGCCAGCATCCGGGTCATCGGGCGCAAGTCTGCCTGGCAATACCCGGCATAGCGTGATTTGATTTGGGCATCTGCCAGGTTAACGCATATATCGGGGTCGCCTCCCATCATCCTATAGATGATAGGATCAAAACAAACTTTGGTTGGGCTCAGCTTCAGCTGGATATCCACACATCTACGGACGATCTGGGCCATGGCCAAATCAGGAGACGTGGTTGGAATAGTTGTATCAGGTGTATCTTTTGACCATTTGCGATTTTCAATATCATCCACCACGGTCCAGACGAATTTCTCTGGGTTGCTCGGTCTGATGGCCAGCTGCGAGGCGAGATTCATCTTGAGCCTCAGGCTCTTGCCAATCACATCAAAGATGAAGAAGTCTCGCGGGGTGGTGTCCTTATCGTTGCGGCTTCTCTCGAGGATCACATTTCTGGGATCGTTCTTGCCCGCATCACAGAATCTCTGATATTCTCGGGCCAACATCGGATACTCTTCAGGATTGATAGATGACATCAAAGAAGAAGAACAACAAGCATCAGATCCTGCTGCTGCTGCTGCTGCTGCTGCAATAATCCACTTGTATGCCTCGTTCATGATGAGGGTTGTCTCGGATGCAATACCCCGAATAGCATCAAAAAAACCCTTGCAAAATAGCATTTTGGAATCCATCATCGTCCACAGATAGGGAGCCTTGTCCATGATGCTCATCATGTAGAGGAGAACCGCCAACTCGACAAAAGAGACTTGTCGATCTATCCAGGTCAATACAGAATTCATGTTCTCCTGAGATCCATCCTTAAAGATGGCGTCCAAAGACGTGCGATAGGCCAGAGGCAAGAACGATGGCTGGTTATGATAGGATTGCCAGCGAAACCCCCCACACAAGAAAATCCTGATCATCATCCTGAGCCACGGAATTTCAGCGGAACAGTAGTGAAAAACTTGGCTATCCAATCTTCTCCCCTCCTCCAAAACACAGAGCTGCGCATGGAAAATGCGGGCTAGCGAGCCAGATTCTATCAATTTGGTTCTGTCCTGGGTTCTCAGCTCCTGCAACAAGGCATTCAGTTCAGAGACCCCACATGGCAGCATGTCTTCAGAGGCTAGCCACCAGCTCTCCGGGTTGGAATCCCCCAAATCTGCAGAAGACGGATACTCTGAATTGTTTTCAGGAACTGGGATCTTTCCAAAGAATTTAAATCCCGAGTCACACCATTTGCGAGCATCTTCAGATGCTGCCGAAAGCGGTCTCCATCTCATTACCAGCGCATATCCATCTCCCAATCTCCATGTCAAATCTTCTCGAGTGGCATCTCCGGTGTCATCAGCGGAGCTGCCATGATCAGCAGTCTCTGACTTGGTCTCAGTCTTGTTTTTGCTGTCTTCGGTAATGTCTAAAACAAGCAGGGAAAACAGAGTTGATAGAGGTCTCAGCATCAGATTGCTGAATTTGCACAAGACCACCCTGTCACAGAAAGACGCCATCTCAGAAACACTCAGAGCATCAGAATCTAGAGAAGGCAGTTCAAGATCGCCCACATGATCCCTAAATTCTGAGGGGTCCATCTCTGTTTCAGAATCAATTCTTTGATGACCACCAGACGCCAGGTTCAGCCATCTTTGCTGCACGCTTCCCTTGTATCTCCCGCTCTCTCCAACCGTAAAGTTGAACGGGCTCTGCCTCTCGTCGTGCACAAGGGGGCAAAGGGGGCCTTGCCCCCTTCCAGGAATCCTACCCGGATCCAACCCCATGGGGTTCCCAGACTTCCCACGCTTGGGAACCTTGGGAATCGCTGCACCCCCATATCCGTCCCCCCTTTCGGGGGACTCCCCCCCAGGCGGGGAGGCTTCAGCCTCCCCTTCGAATTCATAAACAGATTTTTGGGGGTTAAAAAAGTAACCCATCAGACCCAGAATATAGTCGGTGCCGTGAACATCCTCTGCGACGTGCTTGGCATCTATGGTGGTGGGAACAGGTAAACATGTCATCGAACACATGGACATGAATCTCGAGATGCTCAAAGATTTTTCATTTTTTTCTTCAAAAGAGTTTTCGAGTTCATAGTTTGGATGCCAGGGATCCAAAAAGAGTTTGGTTTCTTCCCGCGGTGCTTGGCGCATCAGCGCAGAGATGCTCTCGTATTTCAGAGGAGGAGCATCCATCTTGAGGGAATGGACGATGAGCGAGCGAAGCCCCAGTCCCAGCAAGTAGCAATAATCCTCTGGGTGCGCAGCAATCTTGTTCCACTTGATTTTATCCAGGAGTGGTTTGGGAATCAGACAAAAGATTGCTTGCTTGATATGATCGATGATCATCATTTTTAAAAGATGTTTTGCCTGAATGAATTCTGAGGTTTGTATGGATTGGTGTCGAGGGGAATTTCCAGGAGCGGCCATAGCAGCAGCTGATGCTGCCCAGGGTTCCAACGAGAGCTCGAGGTTCGGGCCGCATCCATAGAGTGTGGATACAAAAAAAGTTGCCCCCGCACTCGTCCCTGAATTTAACACATCTTTCAAGGCATTTTCATCCCTGGAAGGATTCCCACGCGGCTTGGAAGCAGCAGCCTTTTGCCTTGAGCCGGGAAGAAAGATTTTTTTCATGATCTTCCAAAACGCTTCTTTCTCTTCTTCTACTTCTTCTTGAGCGAGCTTGGACAACACAAGCTCATAAACAAGCACACCACAATCCTTTTCGGTGGACATGGAAATGTTTTTTAGGGGAAGGGCGTTCTCTGTGACAATCTCCACTCCCGAACACGCAGATGCGTTAACGTTACTGGGTTCTATCACCTGAATGCATCTGACAAGGTCTGGATGTATCCATCTTGATAGAGGAGGAGATCCAGAGATCAAAGATTCGACAACTGAATCGTCAGGAATGGATCCTCGAGGATCATTCAACACAAAGTTGGCGCACGCCTCAAACAAGGGCATGAGTCTCTTGATTTGGTTATTCAGAGGCTCAAGGATCTTGCCATCCAAATTTAGCGCACTCCTTGTGCTTCCTTGCAAAAACATGAAGAGGTTCACAGTCATCAGAGTCCAGTAATGTGAATACATGGGCGTCAATTCTGATGCGGTCGCAGCGGATGTGGCGATGCCACAATAGTCCATGCCTGGCGGGTGATGTGGATACCTGTGCTTCTTGACATCTGCATCTTTGAGTGAGACAGAGGATCCACTCAGAAACACGTTCATGTAGATAACCAGATCCACAGGATCAAAATCACGCATAACCGCAAAGGGTGCAATGTAGATGCAAGATGTCACAACGGGTGAAACATCCAAAGGAAACCTTCTCTTGTTCTTGCATATGAATTCGCGCACGTTGGAGTAGGAATCGAGAGCCCACATGATCTCCTTGATCTCGGGCATCTCCCTTCTTGCGAGCCGATCGGAGATCCCAGACAGCTTGAGCCAGTGCCCGCTGCCCAGGCTCCATCTACAAAGATCATATGTGTCATAAAGCTCAAAAGAATTCAATAAATAATGACTCGATTGTTCTTGTTCTTGTTCTTCTTCTAACAATAATGAAGGTGCTTCCACCACCACCACATCTTGCCGATCATACTTGTCCGTAAAGAAATTGTTGATCCTCAGAGATCCCTGTGAGAATCCGGCACTTGTCCCTCCTCCGATGCTCGTCCCCAGATTCGAATGATACAAGGGACACAAGGACATGATCGCATCTTCAGGAAGATTGGTAAGATGATTACGACGTTGAGGTTGGTTTTGATAACGATCATGACCACGAAGGAGATTAACATCCTCTTCTTCTTCCTCTTGGTGCTTTCTCTTTTTCTCCTTTTCCTTTTCCTTTTCCTTCTCCTTTTTTTGAGCACTGTTGCTGGCACTGCTGGCGATGCTTGCATCAGGATTAAAATTGGTCAAGAGCGGATAGACAACTCGGTACTGCTCCGACCTGCGCACAAAACAGGGAGCAGAGTTCATGTCTTGCCTCACGAACGGAGGTTCGATAAAAGGATGATCGCTCTCCAGATATTCAGGGGGCAATCCATTGATCTGAGGTGAACTTGCCACTGTAAAGGGATTGCATCTAAACCCCTGACCCTCCTCGGCCTTTCTGATCATCGCCAAAGAAGATGCCTTGACATACGTTCTGTGGATGATGCAGCAGATACATAAACGCCTCTCTGTGGGTCCCAGAATTTCCCCGGGGTACCGAAAAGACGTGCCCACAATCCTTGATCTCGTATAGTCCTCCAGCATGGGATGGTTCACCTTCTTGCAATTCTCGAAAAACATGCATTTGCAAGCTTGTCCATTTTCATCCTTTTGTGAAGATGACATGCACTCTTTCTCTCCAGGATTCTGAGGATCGTATGCTCTCATGTTCCTGATAACTTCTTCATAACTCAGTTCCGGTAAGATTCTTCTTGATCCTGATGCAGAACTTGATTTTTTTGTTGATCCAGAGTCTGAACTTTCAAGGATCCCGCTCACCAAGATCGACAAATCCGCTTCCCACCTCCCAGTTTTAGGTATCTCTGTGGATAAAGTTTCACCAGCTTCACCAGTTTTACTAGCATCTGAGCTGCTTAATGTCACAGACCCAGAAGAACGTGTGAATGCTTGAATGGCCTCAGACTCTACCAGCGCAGGTACCATTTTGCTTCCCAACAACTTAATCACCGCATCCATCTCCTCCTCAGACGCCTTGTTGTTCTGCAGATACTCAATCACCCGCAATCGCGTCTCCTCCTCCACAAACGACAGCATCCCCACAGACTGCACCGCAGCCGATCCGCCTGCCTTGGAGACAGACATAATTTAAACCCCCCCTACACAAAACAAACACTAGAGAAAACTTTTTTGTGGGAATATGAAAAAAAAATTTTTCATAGAATTCAGAGGATTGCCCATTTTTATCATTTTTTCTTTTCCAACCCGAAAAAAAGGGACCTCACTCCCCCCTCCCATCGTTGTCATTTTTTTCTTGTTTTTTTGCAATGGGAAACACACAAAAAAGGGAAAATACGAAAAAGGAGAGAGAAACCAAAGAAGAATGTCGACTGTGGGTGGAGTGGGTGGCACTAGCGGAGCCACCGAGATGAGGCAGCGAAAAGGTGCAGGAGGTAAAGGGTCGCCTGGAGGAGATTCTTCTACGATATCATCTATGGCGATGGCTACCGCACTTGCTATTCAAGACTGGACGGGAATTTTGATGGTCCACGATGCAAGCGGGAAGATGGATGGACTCATGGAATCCTCGACAACGTTTATGGTGGCGAACTTTAATATGCTTTTGACCATCGCCTTTATAGTCATGGCGATTGTCTTTAGCGGAGAGCCCCTGGCGTCCATTTGGATCAGCCTGGGACAAAACACATTTATCAAAAACATTCCTGTATACACATTTTATTCAAGTTACAAGGATGTCACATTCATGGGTGGGGTGGTCTTGGTCTTTATGGGAGCGATTGCTGCAATGGCCTCCTATCTGGCCATGTTCCTTTATGAATCACATGCTGTCGTCAATAAGAAGGTCAGAGACTGGTCCCATGGATCATCTATAATCTTGTATTCATTTGTTATGGCGCTGGGGTTCCTCATCTCTGCAACCATCGCGGGTGAGCGATCAGATTTGACTCTGATATTCTCCTTCTTGATCATCGTGATGGCTCCGGTCATCTTTGTCATGGTGCAAATGAATTTTGCCGCGTTGCCGTACACCTCCAAACACACTTACGATCTGATCGTTCTACCTGTGGTGGCCGGCACCTTCCAGTTGGTCCCGTGGATCAACCTCTTGGTACAGATATCCATGTATCTCGTCAACAACACTACGTGGAATCTATCAAACTCCGGGATCGCTAACGTGATTGGTTCTTGTATCTTTGCCCTCTTTTTTTACATTCCCATGGTTATGAGCACCTTTACGAAATTGAAGTGGACCTTCATTGAATCTTTTTTTGGCGTGTTCATCCTCGTTTTTAATATTTACGTTTTTGTTACTTATTACTGCTACGTTCTCGTTTGAGCAACGCTCCCCAAGCACACACACCCCAAATAAAAAAAACGCATTTTTATTTGTCTTGTCTTTTTTTTCACTTTTTTTCTTTCCCTCCCTCCCCCCCGCAAAAAAAATCAAGAACAAAAAAAAGAGAAATGAAGAGAGCAAGACAAGAGTTTGGTGGAGCTGCATCAACTGATGCCTTGCAGCCACATCCCGTCCGCTCGACGGTTGTGATTCCTTCGGCAACGTCAGCGTCATCGAAAAAGAACTCTGAGGATCAGGATATGCTACACATGCATACATGTGATTTGGTGCAACCCTTTGAATGGATCCCAGAAGATGTATTGTTATCTTTCAACACCACAATCGAAAAACAGGTGAGTGGCGAAGAACCCTTTTTGCTGTCAACAAAAAATCTTGGCTTGCTCTGCACCCACATGGAAGATAACGATCTCTCTAAAGCTGCCGACTGGAAATACTATGTCTTGTATCAAAAGAAGAACGAGACCACCAAGCTCTATAGATGGTCAGTAGGCTCCAAAGCTCTGATCAAAATCTTTAAGAATCATATTTTGAAATACATTAAAGAAAAGGGTGATGAGATGGCCGCAGGAATGATCCTTTCCTTGGCCACCGCCTACAATCATTACCCCGTCATTCCCATTGGCATGCAAACCAACACCAGTTTGGATATCCCATATGTCAGTGAGAATCTCGACTGCAACCATCCCATGGCTTTGCCTTCTATGCCCATCGACGAATCCAGAGATATCATCTTTCAAATATGCAAGGAGTATCACATTGAAGGAATCACCAAATCCGACGAGCGCACACGCCTCTGCCACATTTTGAAAGATGTTCTTCATCCTCCCCTGAAACCTCTCGATACCACCGTCATCTCTGCTGTTGGCACCAACCCCAACACATCCATTTCTTCTTCAGCAGCACATCCACGTCGCAAATCAGGTGGTGCAGTAGACTCTGCTTCATCAGAGAAATCTTTAGGTGGTTCCATGATATCTGTGAAAAACTCGCTGTTAAAAAAAAAGAAATAACACAACACACCACAACACACAAAAAAAAATTTATTTTTTTTCTTTTTCTTTTTTTCAAAAAAAAAGCACACACAACAAGTTCACTCAAATTTGAGAGGAGGAGTGGTGCCCTGCTGGTTCTTCAAGGTATCCATGAATGCGGTGAGCATCGGTCTCAGGAAATGATTGAAACCCGCACCCAAGAGAAGAGAAAGTGCTCCTTGTTTGATATAGGAAATCACATAAAACAGATTCTCAAAGACCAGATCCTCAGTGTACTCAAAAGCCTGGACCATCACAAAGACTTCTTTAGCCTTCCTGGCTTCGTTGCATGAAGTGATCAGGAAATCCGAGAATTTGTCTTGGTATTCCTTGCAAACCTCCTCCACGAATCCGTAGGATTTGCCCTTTATTCGCTCCATATCGTAAACGTTGATGGCAAATTTGACCGTAAAATACACCATCACCAGCAATATGCAGATCTTGAGCTCATTCTTGATGAACCTGGTTGGCATGAAAAACCCCAATCCAAACGTCAAACCAAATCCGCCCAAGACTGTTAACCCTCCCCATACCATTCTCTTTTTTTCTCAAGGGTTTTTTTTCGTCACTTGAAACTCGAGAATCTCCTCCAGCTGCAACAAAAAAAATAAATTCTGAGAACCCCTTAACCCCCAACATATACCCAAGAGTAAAAAAAAGGGCAAAGGGAAGGGAAGAGGAGATTCATTTCTTTTTTAGGTCAAAAAAACTTTTTTTGCTTTCTTGCTTGTTGCTTTCTTTTTTCCCCCCGTTTACGCCTTTTTGTTTTTTTTGTTTGTTGGGAAAAAAACAAGAACAATAACAAGAGCCAAAAAAAACACAAAACTAGAGATTCGAAGAAATGTCTTATCCTTCACCTGTGATAGGAAAGAAGTATGAACTCCCCGGGCTGGATCCAACCAAAAATTATGAAGTGTACGGCCCAGCAAAAAATGATGATGATTTCAAGAAACACATGGAAGGGCTTGTGGATAAACCCGAAAACAATCCCTATATCGGAAATATCAGCGATGAGTGGGAATTCGTTTCTTTTGGAAACGACAGCACTGCCAAAGTGCACGCACCTGAAGGTTACAAGGAACCAGCAAAATCTGATCGAGTCTTTTTCCCGATGAATGGAAAGACTTCTGAACACAGATGGGCGAAAGTGGTGCCAGCTGCAACAACTGGAACCACATTCAAATCAGACAATGTTGTGTGGACACCCACCTATAACGTTGAAGGGAGACAGGTCGTTCAGTTGATGGTCAACACGATGGATGTGCAAATCCATCACCTGTTGGTTCAGGCCTTTGCGTTCTTTAATGGAAGGGACTCTGACTTCCCCTTCTTTGCACAATGTCATGCCGATTGTCCGTCTTATCAATCACTGATCTTCAGAAAAGGCACCCCTTCAACTGACCCCTCCGCTGCAATTCCTGGAAACCAAATCATCGAGGTGATACTCAGATTGCCAGATGGCAAGCACGCACTCTCTCATGGAGAAACTCCAGAGAAAAATAAGAACGCGGTCAAACCTCACGGCGTCATATCTTTGGAGAAAGAATTTGTCCAAGATACGGATAAGAAGGAGGGAAAATTACTATCCATCACCCAAAAGGATAAGACTGTCAAATCCTACAAGTTCAAACTGTTGATGAACCAGTCAAAAAATACCGGCTACACTGAAGCAAACGCCAACAACATTGTCGCCGCCTTGAGGCAAATTGTGGATGAAATCCTTGACAAAAAAGACGGAGGGGTGTACATCCCCTTCACCCTCGCACAAATGTGGCAGATGAGAGACACCGACAAACTACAAGGTGACAAGGCTTCCGTGGCCCCAAACGGGCCATGGCGTGTCATTAAATACGATGACCACAAGGATTTTTATAATCAGAACGCAATTTTCGGGACACCCTTGGGTGATAAAGATATTGTCAAGAGTGCACAAACAGAGCTTGCAAACTATTTCAAGAAAATCCACGGCAATCAAACTGGCGATCACAAAACAACCAGGACTTCTATACCTCAAGCCGATGGTTCCATGGCTGAAGTCGAAGTCATTGATACTTCGGATTGGAAGGATCCCTATAGATATGCTATGCCGGTGATTTTAAAAGACAAAGGCGCATTCGCGTTGAATAATATTGTCGACAGAGTCAGGGTCTACAACGAGGTTTTGGGGGATAGGAACAACAGGGTGTTCCCGAGCTTGAGAAACTTTTCGCTGACTGGACAAGACTTTGTTAAAGCTGCCAAGCTCCAGTTCCATCCGCTAACCAGCAACCGTTTCCGCAAAAAAATTTCTTATCAGATTCTGATTGGAGTGTGCGAGTTTTACAGAGCATGGGCACCTGTCTACTTCAACACAAAAGGCTCCGAGCCGGCAAATTTTTTCTCCACAAGGATCAACAATCCAATTTTCTCGGGAAACAGAGGTTTCGAAATGACAGTTAAAGGAGAGATTAGCAGATTTGAGCCCGGGTTTGCCGCTTATATCGCAGGCTTCAAACAACTGATTCTTGCATATCTACAAGACAACTATATTACTCCTCTTATGAAATACGGTGACGACCAGCCGATAACCCCCGCTGAACAGGCAAACGTGGATGCATACAATGCCATGGGTGAGTGGGTTTTGGAAAAGGAGATTAAAGGCTTCAACACCGCTTTTGATTTTGCTGCCATGCACAGTAAATTGGTGAAGAAAGGCGGAGCTCTGCCTTATATGTTCGATGTCGCTGCCTAAAAAAAACTTGTATCCGTCCAAAATAAAGAAAAATTCGCACAAAACAAAAACAAAAACAAAACCAAAGCAAAAATAAAAGAATTTATTCCATTCTTCTTTCTGCATTGTTAAATGGGTTCATCAAAGTCTTGTGAGCTCCAGGTCTGGTGGCTCCTGGGCCCTTGTTGCGCATAACAAAATCATTTACGTTATTTCCCTTTTCACTCCTTCCAGGCATCTCCAGAGATCTCAGATCCAGTCTCGTTTTCTGGGACCCTCCTTCGTCCATCCCGCTCTTGTTATTGCGATCGTTGCTTCTAAAACTCGCGCGGGCCATCTCTGCGGCCCCACCCCGTTTGCCAATCTTTCCTCCTCCTCCTCCTCCTCCTCCTGATTTTGATCCTGTTGATGCAGCGGAGCTCGCTGAGGCTGCAGAAGCACGCTTTTTGAGCAAAATGCTCGATGATGTTGAAGAGGGTGTTTTTTTGGATGACGATGAAGATGACGATGAAGAGGAAGAAGAAGAAGAAGGACCATTTTCCTTGTCAGCTTCTTTTTGGAGCGCCACCTCAATCCCAGCCTCACGTTCTCGAAGTCTCATCTGGTAATCAGCTTCGAGCTGGCTCATCATAAGCTGGTGCTCGTTTTCTTGACGCTGGAACTCGTTGTACATGCTGCGGGTGTTGAATTCTGAGATGAGTTTATAAGTTGAATCCTTGGCGTTGCGAGCATCAATCTCATCATCATAGCATTCCATAGGCGCAGTCTTTTGCTGGTGAGTGATCCCAATGTTGGAGCAAAAGATATCTTGGGCTGTATCGGCATCCAAAAATTTGGTCTTGTATGCAGCATACACCTCATCAAAGTTCATGTTCACAGCACCATTGATGATGATCGAAAATCTCAAATGCTTCACAAAGGTGCGGATGAGCTGTGTGACTTGGCGTGAACTCGCATCCGCCCGGGACCTCTCTACAGCTTCCTCTGCAGCAAACATGCTAAACAAGTGCTCCCACGAATCATATTGGACGTACCCACCGAACTGCATGCTCTCAGAATTTGTTGTCGTAGACAAGGTGCCCGGCTGGTTCTCCGAATCATCCCCCGCGGCAAGAATGGCATTGATCTCTCGCTCTGTAAATACACGCCTTTCTTCTTGTTCTTTTTCCTTTTCCCTTTCTGTTTCCTCCATTTTTTCGTATTCATATTCAAGAGCAGCCAGGGCGTCTTGCAGCAGATCTTCTCCATACATGTCAGCCATCATGTAGGCATAGACGACCCGCATCTGCTCGTTCAGAAATTTGGCCTGGTCCCCGTTCTTGGATGAGGCCATCGCAAACTGACTCTTTAGGGAAACGTTGGCCGAGTCCCCTCCTCCTGCAATGTCATCCACGGGCCTCACCCCAAAGACCCGGTAAATGTTGTCGCGCTTGTCCTTGATCAAGTTGAGCAGCATTGGATTCAGCGTGGCCTCCGGGTAGACAAACATGTCCGAGTTCGGTGGTAGCACAGAAGGTGGCGGCGTGTGATCGATCATTCCCGCAATGTCCCCACCGCCCGTAAACAAATTGTGAGGGTCCCCGTGAGGAAATAGGTAGCTCCTTCCCATCCCACCTATTCCATAACCCATCCCAGTCAAAGAAATCTCCCCAAACCCTTCATTGAACATTTCAGATCTTCGGAACGCATCCATCCGCATTGCCTCATAATTCATAAGAACTGTGTTCTCCATCAGCCTCTTTTCATTCACAAACAGTTGGTCCATGTTATTGGAGTTGGGGACTCCCGGAGCCATTTGATTATTTCCGCCACCCATGGCATCGTTGATTGCATTCTTGGCGGCCACACTTGAAGGGAATCCTCCTGAACCCGCACCGTTCCCCAGCGGGATTCCATGATCTTTCCGGGTCAGCGCGACCTTGCGATTGATATTTTTTTCCATGGCTTTCATCATCCCCTTTTCAATCGTCTCCTTTCTCATCACATGCATCATGCTCTTGCGGACGGGCGTGTTAATCTCCACCTCATACTTGTAGCCATTCACCGCAACATAGTTGGTGCATACATGGACTCTCAGACCGTTAAGTGGATATTGATCTCCGGAACTGCTACCAAAAATATTCTGGTGTGAGGGGTTCCTCATCCGGCTCCTGTTGGAGGACATTTGATAGTTGCGAGGCACCGCCCGGCCTTCTATAATTGTCCCATTTTCATCGACGATCACATAAAGATCCACCATTCTGGGATCCACACGCCTTATGGTATACTTCAAAGGTTCTTTGGTAGATTTGGAGGTACTTTCCAGGATGCTATTTTTCTTCTTTTTCTTGAACAAATCCTCATCTTCATCGTCTTCCTCTTCTGATTGCTCCGCTTCAAAACCTTCTCCTTCTTGTTGTTGTGATCCAACATCAATTCCGCGTTCTTCCAAAACCCTATGAATTCCGTGAAACGGAGACGTCAACGATGTCAAATCACCAGCTTCAGCAGCTAAAGTTGATTCCTGATCTCCACCAAAAAGAAGGACTTGTTCATCATGTTGCGATGAGGCTCTGTTTATGTTAGCGGGGGTTACCGCTACGGGTTTTCCATTGCTGCTGTTCTTCTTGTTCTTTTTTTTTCGTCTTTTGCCTTTGGTCCCCCCACCAGCAGCGGAGGCGGTAGCCGAAGAGTCCGCATCCACAACCTGATCTAGAGTGCCTATGATCTTGTTTTCATCATCATCTTCATCTCCATCATCTCTGTTGCCACGAGTAAGAGGATCAATCTCAAACACCTTGGCTTTCATGACCCCGTCGTTGACCATGCTCTTTACAGATTCGTAGTTGGGAATGGTCATCAAAATAGCATCGTTCATCCAGGGTGGAAATGAGGCCGGCAAAAATCTGGAACTGCCGTTGGCAGGGTTCCCATCTTTAGAAGACTTGTTCTCTCTTGTCTTGCTTCCCATCACATCAGTCAATCTTCCGGCCACGATGAGGCTCTTGATGGACGGTCCAATATCCAGCATCACAGGAAATCTCGTGATCCCACCATCCTGATAGCTTTCAGAGGGTAAATCAGAGACCATTTCTACCACAGAGAAGCCACAAATCAAAATGTCTTGCATGATTCGAGATCTCTCCGTATTCAAACTGTTGTTTAAAGCTTCGTTGAACGCATTGCAATTCACCACTTCTGAGGATTCATACCCTCCCTCTTCTGCTGAGGAGCTCATCTTTTGACCTATATGTGTACTTATCTTGCATGACATGGCCGAGTCAACGATAATGTTGATGGCCTGCCACACATCAGGATCTTCGTGAGCCAAGACATAAAGATCGTTTATCCCAGCAGGATCCACTTTGATCGGAATCAATCGAGTCGTTGAAGCCGACGACGACGACCCCACGTGTCTTCCATACATTTGCGCAAAGGAATTCAGAAAAAAGAAAGCAAACGAAAAAAAGGCCTTTTGGGGGAAAAAAATCCTGACTTTGTGCCCCCTCTTTTTTTTGGGCTCGAGGATCTTTTTTTTCAAAGTTTGTTTGTTTTTTTTTGGGGTGCGCTTCTTGTTGTTTCTTGTTTTATTCAAGATGACAAGGATGTGGGTTGGATGATGGCGTTGATATTTTGGCGGTATATCCCTGGAATGTAATTCGTCTGTTGATAGGGAGAGTACCGCCCACTCTTGATGACCGAGAGCATGTTCTTCCTGAAATCAGAAATCATCCCAGGGCCCTCATCTGAATTTGGAATCTTGGCTATGAATTGCATCACAGGCAGCGTGCTGGGAGAGATCTTTTGAGAAATCCGGTCCGTGCTCAGCAAGTCATCACAGATAGAATTGATTGCATTCAAGTATTGACTTTTTGAATCATAATAAATTGGCGAGTTTTTCAAATTTGAAACAAGCATAGCTCTCAGGTAGATTTGCATCCCCACGGCCAATGCAAACTCTTCCAAATAAAAATGAATCAGGTTGTAGGCGTTCAGCTCCTTAATCTTATCTATATCATTGCCAGTGCGCTCCTGGACCAACTTTTGGATATCCATCTTGGCTCGGCTGATAGCAGCCACTAAAGTAGCTTCCAGCGTGTAAAATCCACTTACAGGTGGCAGCATCCCCCAATCAGCCCTTGATCTTCTGATATCCGGAAAGAGCTGATCTATAGCACCCTGCATTTCCTTTGTGTATCTTCCATTTCTGGTGAGCCAGTCAATGAAATGATCTCTGCCACCATTAAAAGCTTCATCATAAGATTCGATGTTGGGGTACAAGTCCGATAGCATGTTGGGTGGGATGTTCTTCATACCCGGAACGTTTAACCTATCTTCAAACCTCAAATCACCGTTTGGACCAGCCCTTCTTCTTCTTCTTTCTTCTCTTCTTCTCCTCCTCCTTTCTTCTTTATCATCTTTATCCCCATCCCCATCCCCATCATCGTCATCCTTATCTTCATCACTCCCAAATAAATCATCTTCATCTTCCTCCTCTTCGTCTGATTCATCTCCTTCACCGGCGGCAGCCGCTCCTCTTCTCCTATTATTTTCATCATAATCTTGCACACTCCGGTAAGAGATATTGACTGTGGTGGAGGCTGTAGCCATCTGTTTGGCACTCACCAAACCCCTGGATAATCCAGCAGCGTTGGTGCCAGATCCAGAAGGACTACCACCACCAGCGGCAGCTTTACTCCTTATGGCTCTTCGCTTTCTGGCAATCAGATTGTTGGTGTTTTCTCTCTCAGTATGAGTGAGTTCACCTTCTCTCATCATTTTTGATGCCAACTCGCTGTTTCCGCTGATAAGATTCAGGGTGTTCACCACAAAGGAATTGACTTTCCGACCACAATGACCACCAACCCTAGTTAAAAACATGTACATCTTGTTGTCAAGGAATTGTTTGAATTTAGAGAGGATGTATTCGATTCCGTCTTTGCCATATGGAGCGTTGTCCGCTATCTTGTCGCCCGCACGTCCTGTAGGCAGCCACAGCCCATCAGCCCTGACACTTGAGGTATCGCAATAACTGTTAAAAAAACCATCAACATCATTGTTGTTCATACCCAGCAATGCAGAACTCGACGAGGCAGCAACAGAAGAAGAGTCTGCCGGGGCCGCACCATGATCCCTACCATCATCGCCTCCTTCGTCATCTTTCAAACTCACCTTCTTGACAACCTTGATTGGATCAGAAGCATCGCCAGCATCAGTTGCTGATGCAGCATCAGCAGCACCTGGTCTAGAAAAGGCCGGGAGCATTCTCTCCGTTTCACCTTCTTATTTTTTGTTGTGTGTGTTCCGAAAGGGAAAAAAAACCTCAAAAAATATACCCAAAAAAAAACAGTCAAGGGTTTTGGGGCATGGGCAAAAAAAGGAGATGGGGGTAAGGGGGAGACAGGGGAAAGAGAGAAAAAGAGCAGGGCTTTCTATCTTCTAAGAAATCAAGAAAGGGTTTTTTTGGGGTGTGTGTGTGTATCTTTAACTTACGTCTCCGGAGGTGTTGGCCTTGACAAAAGAGACTCCTTCCTTGTGGTTCACCGCGAGCTCGGATTGGGTGCTTCTATAATTTGGAGGTAAATTACCTTGCTTGTCCTTGGAAAGGTTTGTGGCGAAATCAACGACGATGGCTGCCTGATCAACCTTCATGGCAAAGATCTGGTGTTTCTCGTTATCATAATTGGAAATAACTGTAGCGCAAAAATGACCAAAAACCGTACTCTTACCCACACGCCGAGGCAGGAAACATATGAGACCTGGCTTCTTTTGCGTCACCCTTAAGATCGAATGCACCAGTTGTGGGTTGGTTCTGATACTTCTTCGCATCAGGCGAGGGAGATAGGTATCCATAGCTAAATTCAGGATCTGGATCTGGGTATCTCCTAAACGATAATTAGAATCACCCTGAATCTTGAGTCTCGACATTTGCTGTGTCGTTTTGATATATTTGGTTATATCATCTTTCATAACAGGGAACATATCCATATTGATGCAACCTCCATTTCCCCATGAGGGTCTTTGCACGTTGTTCAGCATGCAGCCAGTCAATCGACCTAAATAATTACTTGAAGACATTTTTTGGGAGGGAATCCCCTTTCTTTTCAGTTGGGTTTCTATGAATGTGGATTGCCTTGCTGCAAAAAAAAGGAACGAGCGAGAATCATCAAATTTTTGATGAGTCGTTGTAACCTATGGAGAGGCGTTAGCTCTACTGGGGATTGCAAGGGGGCCGCTTGTTCGGCTTGCTTCTTGAGCTACTTATTAAGATTCTTCCTTCTATTCCTCTCTTGTTTATTAGCGACGGCCGCCTCTAAGGGAGTAAGAGGAGGAGGAGACACTGGAACTGGCACTGGCAAATCCCCGTGGGGACATCGTCGAGCCAATATGTTTACAGGATGAGGTCGGCAACTCTTTTTTACCCAGATCTCAATCCAGGCACCTTCCGATTGTTGTAGTTGGAAGGTGGCGTCGATCACCTATTCAATGACCTCGAGTGGTAGTTCCTGGTAAGTTGGGATGCTGAGGCTGGCATCCAAGGACGTAGGCATGGTTTGATGCCTTAACCACAGTGGCTGTGGGAATTTACCACGAATCGACTAACTTGTACTGGCGTTTGAGGACATGTGCATGATTTGATGCCTTAGCCGCGGTGGCAAGGGAGACTTTTGCCATTGAGCAGATGTACTAGTACTGGTGTCCGATGATGTATGCACGGTTTGATGCCTTAGCCGCAGTGGCTGTGGCTTCTGCTGAGGAGTGGCCCAAGGAGCATGACTAACATCCTGCCTCCTAGCCGGAACTCTGTGGTCTGACTGAGGGTAGGGTCGGGTGACACTCGATGAAGTCTTGGGGCCTAGGTGCCCCTGGTGGTAGTCTTGATCTCGCACGCATGATGGCCTTTGTGATGGCAGACTCGACTTCCGAACTATTGGGGGGACCTGGTCTGGTCGAGCTGAAACCTCGCCCAACTTTTGTTTTCCCCTCCTATCCTCAAGCATCGGAGACAGAGGTGGAATAGGGAGAGGGTGAGAAGAGATTGAGGAGCCCATCATAGCCTCACCCATCAGGACATCCTCTCGGTTGAGAAGGACTCAAAGGAGCCTGGCAGTGTTTCTCTGGAAAAGGGCAGAGATTCTAGCTCCTGCCAGGGTCGCCATTGAGCGGCTGGAGTGGCAAGGGTCGAGGAATCAGGAGAGGCTGGGGGAGTAGGAGGATGAATGACGTTGGCTGAGAAGGTACTTGGCCCCGTCTCTTGGCTGACATCTTGCTCCCTGCGCCTTCACAGCCGCTCGAGAGCTTCCCGATTATCAGTCCAGAACTCGAGCCATTCTGGAGTGTGCTGGTAAGGTAGCCCGTGCCCATTTTCCTGGGGAGGGTCAGGCTGCTCTGGTGCATTTCTGACAATACTCAGAGTTTCTTCGACAGCTTGCCGTAGCGGAATGAGTCTCATAGAATTCCCCTTGGCATTGATCTGCTCCCACTAGATCTGTTCCTAGATGAGGTACTGGACTTCCTCACAGGACTCGATCGCATGGCAAATTCGTGCATGGAAAGGCCTGGGGGTGTCTAAAGTCCCATTGGGTGTAGTCCGCTGGTGGATCACGGGGCAAGATTTGCCCCCTCTTGACGAGGACGTCAAAAAGCCATCGGGTTCTCTCCCTGGGGAAGGAGAGGTTTCTCCGATCGTGCCAGGGCTGCCACCCTGGGTACCAGATCGACCGCTCTCTTCGACTAGTGCCAGGCTCCTCTGATTCGTCATCAGAGAGAGAGAATGTGGCCATCATGTGGATCACATTCACCGGATGGTGTACAACTCGCGTTGCCTTAGCTGGCCTGGACCATGCGTGCGGTTGTGGAGGATCGACGAGACCACTCTTCATTTGAATAAGGCCGTCTCGGATCATCTTCTATGCCTAGGTCTTGAAGATGTAGCAATCTTCAAGGGGGTGACCCAGCATGCAGTGGTATAAGCAGTAGTTGGGATCGTCAGTTTTCTGGGCTTCATCCAATTTGCAGACTTCGGGTAGTTCGACGATCTTCTGGGCCATACAGAGGTCGAAGAGCATCTTCGTATGCTCCCTCTTGAAAGAGAAGGGAGTAAGGCGTTTGACGGTGCCTGTGGAGATAGCGTTGATGCAACTCCCGCTATCTATAATCACCTTGCAGGCCTTCCCTTCCAGCCTACAAAATGTGTGGAAGATGGTGGTACGACGCCTGAGGCTGGGTCAGGATGCACCTGACTACACCCAATTTTACATCATCCTGATACTGGGTACCAAGGACGTCAACTTGCTCACCCTCCAACAGCTCATCAAAGAATTCCTCCGCCAGATCTTGGTCCCGCTCATAACTGACTGGCACCAACTCGGGCGTGGGGTCATGGGCCTATGTGTCGACAATAACAAGTGACTCCCGAGTGGGACACTTGCTCGCGGAATGGCCAACTCCACCACAAGTGTAGCAACGATCTCGTGTCCCGGTGCCCTGGGATGTTACACCAATCATTGGCCCCTTACCCTTGTCCTCTCGACGGATGGGGGGTGTGGGAAGAAGAGGCCGAGTCGGTGCGGCGGGCTGATAAGGTCGAGGGACAGGGACAGGTGCTTGCGGGCGAGGGGGAGGGTCCCTCGGAGGGAAAGTGCGGGGCCTAGGAGCAGTGGGGTCCTGTCGAGGGGGGTCCGGGGGGTGGTCCACCAGAAACTGGCTATAGGAGTTGGGCGTGGTACAAGGGTCGGTCCCACACTGATAAGTGATCCCCAGACGCTGGACGGGAGTGAACTCCGACTCAAACTGCTCCAACTCGAGAGTGACCTGGTATGCATCCTCCAAGGTAGTCACATTACGGTGAAATAATTAGTATTGATAGTGGGGCTGTAAACCACGATGGAAGCACGAGACAGGCATGGTGCTCTCTTCCGTAATGCCACATCATAAAAAATATTCATCAAACTCCGTGATGTAGTTAGACACGGATCGGTCTCCTTGGGTGAGATTCTGTCACCTATCAATGAGCCTTTGACGATACGTGGTAGGAAGGTACTTACGCCTAAGTCTGTCCTTCATCTCATCCCAAGAACCAACCTGGGGTTCATGACGCTGAAATAGCAAGCTCTCCACATTGCTCTAGTAAATTTGTGCTTGCCCCAACAACTTCATTTTGGCATATTTGACCCTCCGGTGGTCTGTCACCTCAAACCACTCAAAGTACCGGTCCATGCTGGCCTTTCAATCAAGATAGACCTTCGGGTCCAAGGTCTTTGACCCATCAAACATGGGAGGGTCCGCACTGATGGTCTTGAGGATCCGATCATCCTCATCATCCCTTTGCGGTCGGTGACCACGCCTGTGTCGGCAATTTCCCTCATAATCGTTATCGGACTCGTAATCCTCAAAATGGAGGGCATGTGGCCGTTGCTCCTCGGCCCTAGGTGGGGTGGGCTGGGTAGCAGGCGCCTGAGGGACTGAAAGAATTCTAGGTTGGTCCCAGCGGGGGACTCTCTCCGCCCTCTCTAACCTTCCAGCAAGACCTTGGACAGACCGGTTGGAAGCCTCGGCGCAGTCCTCCATGGCCTTGAATCAGCTCTCCATGCGCTTGGTGTGCTCCCTAAGAGTTTGCTCGGACCTATCCATGCACTCCATGAGTAGAGCTATCATGTCCTCTAGAGAATGGCCTCCCTGGGTGGCACCTTGGGGTTCACCCATAGTGTTAGGGCGATGGTACTGAGTACCTCCACGAGTGGGCATGCAAGGGAACCTAAAGGGAGCTAAGGGGTGACTCACTAGACCGACGTAGACGGACCAATGCACTCAAACCAGTATTCGATACTTGGCAAAGGTAGAAACCTCACACAAGGGGCTACCTTCCGAATAGGTGTAACCTATCCTTCTAGTAATGTCTTTTGATATACCAGATATTCGATTGAAATGAAAACCTAAGACACGACTCTCTTTTTTTTGACTCTTTTTTTTTTGCAAAGACTACCCTAGACTCTACCCCGCTCTGATACCACTTTGATGCGGGATGACAATGAGACAAATAGAAGTTGAATTTGAGTAAATACTTGTGCAATTGCATCTTATGTGTGATTGTTTCGCGCTCTGGTTATTTCTTACGCGCGAGAGGCTTACCATGCCTGCTGTTCATGTTTTTCCCGATCGAGTCTTCCACTGTAAATAAAGGCTCGGGGCGTGACAATTCAGGCCATCCTGAACATGCGGCCACCCACCTATGTCAAAGATGTCTAGCGCCTTACCGGGCGCATCGCTGCACTTAATCGTTTCCTATCCCGGGCGACCGAACGATTCCTACCCTTCTTCAAATTATTTGAGGGACCCAAAATGGCATTTGCCACATTCGCCCGGGATGAGGATTGCTAAACAGCCTTTAAAGATCTCAAGGAATTCCTGACCTCGCCCCCGGTACTATCCAAGCCAGTTCTGGGTGAAGCATTACACCTGTATCACTCTGTGACCCCCTCAATCGTATGCTCGGTCCTAGTCTGGAACGATGTGGGAGTCGAGAGGCCGATCTACTACACCAGCAAGGTACTCAACCAGGCCGAAAGTAGGTACCCTGCAACCGAGAAACTCATGCTAGCATTGGCAACCTCGGCCAAGTGCCTCCGACCTTATTTTCGAGGACACTCTTCCATCGTGCTGATCGACGAGCCCCTGAAGAAGATTCTCTCTCATCCTGAAGCCTCAGGATGCCTCGTCAAATGGGCCATCATGCTCGGGGCCTATGATATCTCCTATCGCCCCCGAATGGCCATCAAGGGACAGGCCCTCGTAGACTTTATCGTGGAGAGCACTATCCCAATCGAGGAAGCATCTCCATCCGCACACGGACCTATCTGGGACTTATTCATTGACGGGTCATCCCACTCGACTGGAAGTGCTGCTGGTGTCCTCCTCAAGTCACCCGAAGGAGCAGAGCTATAGTACGCCTTGAAGTTCAACTTCCAGGCATCTAATAATGCCTCTGAGTACGAAGCCCTAATTTCGGGGGCCAAGATGACACGACGAATAGGGGCCGAGCTGGTCAAGATCCACACTGACTCCCAACTAGGGACCAGCCAAGTCAACGGTGATTACGAAGCCCAGAAAGTACCAATGATTAAGTACCTTTAAATGGTCCAAGGATTGGCCCAACTATTCGAGAGTTTCGAGATAGTTCAAACAGGTTGGGAGGAAAACTTCTGGGTAGATGCCCTCTCTCGTCCAGCCTCCTCCCTCAGCCCTGAAGGTACTCAGTCGGTCTTCCTCGAAGAGTTAGAACGATCGAGCATCGAATCCGTGCTTATGATCGTTGACCCGAATACCCCAAGTGACTAGCAGACCTCTTACGTATCTTTGCTCTGAGACTCCCAGGAGCCCTCCGACCCTCGGGAAGCTCGGAGATTGAAATACTGGGCCCGACATTTCATCACCTTGGACGATGCCCTGTACCGCAGGTGTTTCATCGACCCCCTTCTTAAGTGCCTATGCACTGATGAACCAGCCAATCAATTCAAGAAGTTCATGAAGGCATCTATGGCACACATCAAGGTGGAAGATCACTTGCAAGGATTCTACTTCGACAAGGTTACTGGTGGCTCACCCTTCAGCGTGACTACTCAGCCTACGTGCAAAAATGTGACTGATGCCAAGGCTTTGACCATCTGGTCCACCAGTCGGCCTCGGAGCTCCTCACCCTTACCGAGCCATATCCCTTTGCTCGATGGGGAATCACCATCCTGGGGCCATTCCCTATGGCTCAGGCCAAGAAGAAGTTCGTCATCGTCGCCATCGACTACTTCACAAAGTGGATCGAAGCTAAATCCACTGCTAGGATGACTGAGTCGGTCGTTTGGAGCTTCGTGTGGAAATCGATCATTTTTCATTTTGGTATCCCCCGAGTGATTGTGAGCGATAACGGTCGGCAATTTGATTCTCACTATTTTAGAGACAGATGTGCCGACCTAAATATTTAACAGTCCGAAAGGGACATGCGGGTTAAACCTGGAGGCCGATAGGCGAGGTGGGTTGGCAGCCCGGAAGGGGTGTAGGTAGGCTAGACCCAAAAGGATAAAAGGATGGATTTGACATCCCCGGTGAGACATAGGAATCAAATTTGGAGGCGAATAGGCAAATAGGGTTGTGAGCCCGAAAGGGGCATGCATAGGCCAAGCCCGTGGGGGACAAGAATGGATTTGACAACCGAAAGGCAGGTGATGGGTCGGCATCCTGAAAGGGCATACTGTGGTCAACCCCTAGAAGGTAGAATGAGCCGAAAGACGTGGTGGGTTGGCAGCCCGAGAGGGCATACTGAGACCTATCCCTAGAAGGTAGAATGAGCCGAAAGGCATAGTGGGTTGGCAGCCCGAGAGGGCATACTAAGACCAATGCCTAGAAGGTAGAATAAGCCGAGAGGCAAAGGGGGTTGGCAACCCGAGAGGACATACTGAGACCAATCCCTAGAAGGTAGAATGAGCCGAAAGACGTAGTGGGTTGGCAGCCCGAGAGGGCATACTGAGACCAATCCCTAGAAGGTAGAATGCGTCGAGAGGCAAAAGGGGCTGGCAGCCCGAGAGGGCATACGGAGACCAATCCCTAGAAGGTAGAATGAGCCGAAAGGCGTAATGGGTTGGCAGCCCAAGAGGGCATACTGAGACCAATCCCTAGAAGGTAGAATGCGCCGAGAGACAAAGGGGGTTGGCAGCCCGAGAGGGCATACTGAGACCAATCCCTAGAAGGTAGAATGAGCGGAAAGGCGTAGTGGGTTGACAGCCCGAGAGGGCATACTGAGGCCAATCCCTAGAAGGTAGAACGAGCCGAAAGGCATAGTGGGTTGGCAGCCTGAGAGGGCATACTGAAGCCAATCCCGGTGGGACAAAATATGCTGAAAAGCGAGTCGAGTCGGCAGCCCGAGAGGGCATACTGAGGCCAGTCCCAGTGAGACAAAATATGTTGAAAAGCGAGTTACGTTGGCAGCCCGAGAGGGCGTACTGAGGCCAGTCCCCGTGGGACAAAATATGCTGAAAAGCGAGTCGAGTTGGCAGCCCGAGAGGGCGTACTGAGGCCAGTCCCGGTGGGACAAAATATGCTGAAAAGCGAGTTGCGTTGGCAGCCCGAGAGGGCGTACTGGGGCCGGTCCCCGTGGGACAAAATGTGCTGGAAGGCGAGTTGCGTTGGCAACCCAAGAGGGCGTACTGAGGCCGGTTCCGGCGGGACAAAATGTGCCGGAAGGCGAGTTGCGTTGGAAGCCCGAGAGGGCGTACTGAGGCCAGTCCCGGTGGGACAAAATATGTTGAAAAGCGAGTTGGGTTATACAATAGTGAACATGCCCTAGTGGGACTGGATATCACCATCTGCTATCACAGGACGAAGTCACTGACTCAGTATGTCCTGTGCGGACTGCTGTAGAAACTCCTGCGGTGGCGCATGATACAGCTTCATATGTTTCCCATTGAGAGGCAAGAACGGGCTGTTGCCTTTGCGGTCGACGACGGTGTAGGCACTCCCTTCAAAAACCTTTTGGATAACATAAGGCCCGCGCCAGTTGGGCTGGAGTTTCACGCTGAATCTTCCAGCCAATACCTCTTTTTCTTTTAGCATGACCAAGTCGCCCTTCTTGAACGCCCTGTGCTTGACTAGTTTGTCGTAGGCACACGTCATACGGGCTTGATAGACTTGTAACTGCTTGTAAGCCTGGAGTCTCTTGCCCTCCATACAGGATAATTCCTCAAGCCTCCTTTCAACATCGAATTGATCTTGACCGGGTAACCCAGCATGAACTGCCACCCGATACGATGCCAGTTCAATTTCTATGGGAACAACTGGGTCCCGTAAACCAAGGAGAATGGGGAACACCCCGTGGGGGTTTTATAAATGGTCCGATAGGCCCAAAGAGCTTCGTGGACCTTTCTTCTCTGTAACCCCACTTCAGCGGAGCCAAGAACAAACTGGAGCGGTGTTGCTCACCCTAAACTCGGCCTGTGGCCATGTCCTATTTGGCTGGAGTAAAGCTGGGGGTTCTCACTAATTTGTCTTCTACCGGTAGCACGGCCTCCAACCCCAATACGAGTTCCCACTCATGGGCTTCGCCCACCAAGTACATCGGGATGCTTCTAGGGACAACGTGTGATAGGCTGTCCCGAGCCTGTAGAACTGCATGCTCCATCACTTTCACAATCCACAGCTCTTGCCTCTCCCGAGACCGTGACTGCTTAAGGAAGCGGAGCAAGTGCCTGTCCTTCGGGAAATCTCCCCTATAGCTCCCTGTAGTACGGTCAAAGGTGAAGCCTTTCTCAACCCTGGCATGCCTCTAGACGTCTATGCTCTCGGTGTCTGAGCCTGAGGACTCGGCTAGTGCCGCTACCTCGGCATGATCTCGGTCCAAATCTTAAACATTGGACCATGTGATGGCCGGCACTGGAGGCGGAGGGACACATCCGGCACCAGCAGCAACGGGAGCAGAAGAACCACTCAGGGTAGCCATTTATCTGCAAAGTGCAATGAACAATGATCAGAAAGAACTGTAGATAATGAGAAATCAAAACCATAAAGGGAGGGGAAAGTTCCACTGTAAGCAAAAGGGAGGAAAAGAAGGAAGAAAGAAGTAGATTAAGACCCCACTGAACGGGTCTTCCCCGGCACGCCCTGAGGGGCCTTCACCGGCATGACCCCTGTGACCTTTGCCGGCACACCCATGGTGGCCTTCCCTGGCACACCCTATGGGTCTCCACCGGCATGCCAGCACCTGGCTTCCCCAACACAGTCCAAGCGGCCTTCACCAGCGCACCCATGAGGCTCCTCACTGGCACACTCCAGATGCGTTTCCCCCGGCACACTGTGTTTCGTTCACCGACATGCCATGTGCATTGCTCCCCGACACAGCCTCGGTAAATGCCATTAAGTGTGATGCAAGGACAAAACGTAGGGGTGAAAATAAAGAGGTTATGATGCATGAAGATGATGGGAAATGAAGACCACGGGGGACCCTACTACAGGCAAAGTGAACAAAACACTAACAATTTCTGATGACAATTTGATAGAGTTTCCCCTAGGCTAAAGGCGTAAGGGGAAACACAGGTGCGCGCCCACAAGGAGTGACGACCCTAGCAAAGTGACGGTGGGCCCTGCGGGGTGACACCGGAAGTCCTCAGTAGCTTATGTGTGTGTGCCTCTCCCTCTCGCCGGTACACCCTGTGAGGAAGCCTACCCGTCACACCCACTGTGGCCTTCAGTGGTACACCCTTTATAAGCTTCCCCGGTACGCCCTCAAGCCCTTCCCCGATACAGCCTAAGCTGTCTTCCCCGGTACGCCCTCAAGCCCTTCCCCGGTATAGCCTAAGCCATCTTCCCCGACACACCCAGAATCCCTTCCGCCGGCACGACTGAGGTCCCCTACCCGGCACCACCGGTGACCGCATCCATGGTGACACCCAGATGAGAAGAAGAAGAAGAAGGAATGAAGAGGAAGAGGGAGGAATGAAGAGGAAGAAGAAGGAGAAGAGAGAGAGGGGAAGGATCCTAGGGCTCCGTCGCCCCTCGAAGGCGAAGAAAAGAGAAAGACAAGAGAGGGAGAGGGAAAAGAGAACCGGGGAGAAGGAAGAGAGAAGGAAGGAGGGAGGGAGCCCTCCGTAGCAGCCTCTCACCCCGGCGGTGAAGGAAGCGACCACGACAGCGGCGGCGGCAACGGCAGTTGTGACGTCACCGACAGAGAAGAGAAGAAAGGGGGGGCACCCGTTCGCTCATCGAAGAGAGGGAAAGGAGAGGGAAGAGAGAGTGTTCGAAAGAGAGGGGTGGCCCGTTCACGCCATCCCCATCCCCTTTTATAGGGGGTTTCAAAAAAAAAGCAATCCCGGCTGTTCCAGAGAGGACTTTCCCCCGCACGACTGGCACCTTCACTATCCGAGCTCCCTTGTACCGAAGGTGCCGCTCCGTGGCATCGGGGGCGGTTCGAGGAGACCTTGGGCGTAGCCCTCCTTCCGTACTTCTCGAGCGAGTTATGGAGGGCGGCCTGATCCTGGCACAGCTGGGGGCTGAGATGGTGGACTTGTTTGCATGGGTGGAATTAGAGAGGGAGTCTCTTTCTTGGGCCCGTGGTGCATCCGATCAGAAGGTCAAACGATTGACTCTCGATCTTGGAGACCTTCAGTGGAAGGTGACCTCACTTCAGGTGCAGGTGCGGCCGAGCCAAGAGGAGGCTCAGATATCGGCCGAGCAGCTGGCCTAGGCTCGTTACATGATCGCACTGAAAGATAGGCTCCTGGAGACGGAGTGCAAAGTTTAGGTCGAGCGTGGTGAGCAGTGGAAGGTCGAGCGCGAAGGGCTCGATGGCTGAGTCTAAGAGGCCAAGTGACAGCAGGCGGAAGTTGAGGGCACACGGGCCGAAGTTGAGAAGAGACTATCCGAGGTGAAGCAGAGGGTAGCCAAGCTTGAGAGAAAGGCAGAGCTATCCGAAGTAGAGGCACTTGGGCAATACAAATGCTCAGAGGGTTTCCAGGAAGCTCTCTAGAGGGCCGCCTTCTCTTACTATGTGCCAGGCTACCGTCGGGGTCTGTAGAAGGGGTTCACTCAAGGCTTCCATTGGGCTGTCACGGAGGCTCAAGGCCAGGTGTTTGAGGAACTCGTGTTCCCTTCCGGGCAGCATTACGACTCAGACTTAGATGCTATCGATTCTTCTTTCCCGACATCGAGTGAAGGGGGAAGTCGGGACACCTCCGTCTCATCTGAGTGATCGCCAACTTTGGCAGCCTCGGAAGGGCACGCGATCGAGACAGTTCCCACGCAAGTGGGGCCAGTGCCTGGTGTAGATGCCTAATTTTGGACATCCCGCGGACCTTTTCTAGCAATCATTAAAGTGACACTCTTTCCTTGGTTGATTGGAAGTGTGGAGTCTTAGCCTTGTTTAGGTAGGCTCTACCCCGTCCTTTCGTGGATCCAACTTTGTGGTAAGTTGGCAGGGGGTTGCAAGGGGGCAGCCCCCCTTGCCCGTAAGGTCGGGGGTTCGGAGGCGTGAGCCCCCGAGGTGTTTTTTTTGAGGTATTAATATGATTCTCTCCATTTCTATGCCCTGATCCCTGGGTGGCCAAGGTGCTGGCCGCCCACATCCTGGGCGACTAGACTGCTGGCTGCCCAGCCCCCTTCCAGGGTGACCACAAGGTTGGCCGCCCACATCCCAAGGTGACCACTAGGTTGGCCACCCAGCATCTCAAGGTGGCCAGCCTGCTGGCTGCCCTGCTCCTTCAAGGAGGCCATCAATCTAGCCACCCAGCTCCTTGGGCGACCAGAGCTTTGGCCGCCCTCCTACCAACTGCCAGTCAACCCTACGTTCTTCCCACTCCTAGCACATTCTCCAAAAATTCTCCCACTCCGGGAGGTTCCAGATGCACATACCTTGCACGTAATCGATTCTTTGAATGTTTCTTGGAGGGAAATGCCCCACATACAAAAGCTATTCTGAATCATGTCATGGGGGGACATTTTTTTTCAGAGGTTAGACTTTTGGAGGGTGGGAGACTTCTGGAGAGAGATCAGACATTCTCTGGAGGAGGAGGTTCAGTTAGTTCTTGGATAGCTCCCAGGGAGAGTCAAGAGGACGAGAGTACCTTCCCCGACCTTCCCTCTAGAAGCAGAACCTGAAGTTGGAAAGCTCTGCTACAGACAAGTCCAGTTGCAGGGGGCGGCCATCGCCTTGGCCGCCCACCCACTCTGGGCGACCACACATGTGGCCACCCTCCTTTGGTTGGAGGGCAGACCCCTTCATCTTCCATTGTTCCTTATCTTGCGGCGTCCACGGTGCGCAGAATCTTCGGTGGAGGTAGGGGGATGGTTCCCTAACTCGTGTACTTCATTTCCCACGAGTTTTGTAGGCCGTTGCGAGCCGAGTAGACTTATTTGAGCGTTCGGGGAAAATTCATATTTTTGGGGAGTGAGCCGGATCTAGCGTTTTAATGCGTGATTTTGAGATTTGTGGGCATCAATTGATGCTCTGGGGCATGGGGAAGAGTTTCCCCCTTGTTTCCCCATCACTCGGGGGTGATCAGGGCGTGGAATGGCATTTTTGGGCCATTCCCACCGTTCTCAATTTTTCGGAATGTAAACGGTCCTAACAGGAGCCATTTCTAGGTTGGCGATCTGGCGATAGACTAATAACTTCATCAAGCAGTCTGGCCAGACCGTTCCAGGTCGCTGGGCCGCCATAGGTAGACCGCCTATGGTTGAGCGGCCATCTGGAGTCAGTTTCATGGTTACTGTATTATCGACAGGTTTTACGGTCTATCATTTGACCGTTTAGTGTATAGGCGGCTTCGGAGCCGACCGTGTACCTCGTGGAGTCAGCGTGACTCCCGAGGCATTTTGATCGTGGGGTTTTGTGCCATTTGGTGGCTAAGCGGCCCAAGGGAGACCGCTTAGATACCCACGCAGCCTAGCCTTGGACTATTTAGCTTTTGAATGGTCCGAGTATAATCATTTAGGTTTTTATGCTGTTAAGTGGCTGAACGGCCCCTTGGGAGACCGTTCACCTTCTGGAGCGGTCCTGAGAGGAACCGTGTGTGTCTTGCGCGGTCTAAGGTAGACCGTGTGTGTCTGTTTGGGGGCGGTTTGATGGTGACTGTTCCAGTTTGCCAAATGGCCTTCAGTGGACTGTTTGAGTTCTGAGGCGGCCCATTGTCAGACTGTTTACCCTTGGATGGCCCGAGGTGGACCGTATACGTCTTGGAGGCGTCTGGGTCTACGGGGACCTGGACAGACCATCGTGCTTGGCTATGCGGTCCTAGCAAGACTGCCTAGCTCTTGGACGGCCCAGGGTGGACCAACTATTGGCATTGTGCTTGCCGTGACCATTTGAGCATTGTGTTGGCCTCCGGTCGACCCGGTTGTGACCTAGTGGTCGACTTTCGGTCTCATGAGTGTCCCGGACACCCCGGAGGTTTCGTGTCCGTATTTGAGGTGTCCGTAGGTTCCGTGTCACCGTGATTTCAGACCTAGGGAATAGGCCAGATTGACGGCTCAGTGTTGTCACGCACAACGGTCCTGACCTTGAGTCTCGTGACTTAAGGACTGTTGGATTTAGTAGGTCTAGTAGGCTACCCAGAGTCTGGTGGCATCGTGCCACCTGTTACTCCGCATTTCACGCGATGGGTGCGCACGTGATTTTCAGTGTACACGTTCTGTGAGCCCCCACTAGTCGTAGCTTTCCCACGGCATGTGTGTGCTGGCCCACCTGAGAGTGGTGGTGCAGCTTACCCGAGAGAGATGGTTGTTAGGCTGGCTACCGTAGGGCCCCCACACGTGGCCGAGTCCGGGCTTCAAGGGAAGAACCAACTAGAGGACAGGCCTAGGGCGTATGGTCTGAGTGTGCATACGGGGCTGAGGGCTGAGGGCCCACGCTGACGAGCGCGACCTCAGCTAGTCCTTGTTAGTCGTACTGGTCACTTTAGTGTCTTTGTCTCTGCCTGAGGCATCGTAGCGAGACACGGGGGCACGGTGTAAGACTTCAGGGGATGCATCTGGCCTGTTCTTTTGGTGGGCGGTACTCCCGTCACGTGACGTGAGTTATCATGTCCCGAGTTTTCATTTCCCATTTGTGAGACGGGGCTTCGTGCGTGATTTCGAGAGCATTCCCGTAGTCAAGGTGTAATGCCCTGGATCTTTATTGGATCATTATTAGGTATTTCGGTTCCTTTTTGGAGAGTTTCGGATCATTTTTGTGGCTCTCGCTAGATTTGGATTAGCCTAACCCCTTTGGGAGACCCTCTGGCCTTGCTGGCCCTCTACCAGTAAGGGACCAGCCCCCCACATCCTCCACTCGGCATCGCCGAGTCATCCACGGGTTCGGGTGAGTGTCGGGTGAGTTGGCCGCCAATTACGACCCGTTTGCGTCGCGAATTGTGCTTGTTAGTAGGTCCGAGGTTGTGTCACATCAAGCATCTTCTTTCACAATCTGACTTGGCGGGGCCTTCAAAGTGCCAGGCTTCAATGGACCCCTCACAAAATGTTGGGGATAATTCCAAGTCAATGGTAGCAAATCTTCCAGAATTGATAGTGGTGACTCTCGATAATCGAGGCCTCTTCTACTCATCTTTCTGCCCCTTGGGACTGGCTTTGTCAACCCCTACAATTGTGTGCCGAGACCTCTACCTGGCTGATAGTCTAGTTTTAGTATAATGTTCCAGCCATTGGATTCCCTTATCTAGGGTTTCTCTCTGACAACGGCCTGTGAGATGGCTGGCTTTTGTCGCACGTAGGCCCATGGAAAGTTAGGGTCCAACATGGAGATGATATCCTATTGCTGGGCCAATGTGTCGGCAAAATCTTCTGGGAAATGGCTTCAACTGACTGGACCATGGAAATGCTCTTGACCTTTACCACCCATCCCTGGAATGGGAATTTGAGACACTGGTGAGCGGTGGAAGGCACGGCATTAAGATTATCAATTCAGGGGCACCCCAAGATGGCCTTGAACATCGGATCAATATCCAATACATAAAATTAGATGGGCATGGTCAACGGCCCAAGTTCAGCCTGCACAGTAATTACCCCATGACATGGCCTCCTTGAATTGTCGTAGGTCGCGATAGTGGTAGGGGTAGGCCTTAATTGGTCTTTTGAAATGTTGCAAGCACGCACCATGCTCAGAGGACAAACATTAATAGAATCCCCAGTATCGACTAAAGCCACAACAATACTAACTTTGTTCAAAGTGATGGAAATGCAGAGCGGCATCTGGCGGGCTTCTAGGGGCGCCAATTTCATCTCAGAAAAAGTGGTGGCCGGCCCCTTGGACACAATGGCCAGGGAAGATGGTAGACTATCAACCACCATGTTCTCATTAACGATAACCTTCTAGAGAAAGTCCCGCAAGGCATCCTGATGCAGCTTAAATCACTTGATCAACTCTAGCATAGAGATCTTTGCTGGCATTTGGTCCAATTGGTGCAATAAATCATACTGGGTGCCTGGCAATGGGTCACCTTCCTCTTGATTCTCGACCTGCTGTAAAGACTGGGGATTCAACGCAGACGCACCAACTAGAGGGTAATTTCGATGGAACAAATGCATGCTCCAAAGGGTAAGATTCTGGGCTGACGATGCATCAGACGAGCCTACAGCCGGTGGCTTAATTGGCCCAATGGGGTGAACAAAGGGTGTGGAGATTAGGGTTGTAGATATGATGGCGGTAATGGGGGTAGCGGCAGTTTCGATGGGCCTTGGCGAGAGGATGATGGATGGAGGGTTAGATGGCGGGGTGGTAACAACGGGTGGAACATGCGACTGCGAGGGAGCAAGGACTGGTGGAACAACTGGGGATGCGGGGGGTAGAATGAGAGACCTGGGAGGAACGACATGCGTGAAGGTATGGTGGTGGTTTGGAGGTTCGGCGGGAGGATAATAGGGGTAGAAGGTGAAGGTAGAGCATGGAGGGTATTACGGTAGGTGTGGTGGAGGGCCATGAGCCGTTGGACGGAGGCCTCGTCATTGTACGACCACCCAGCGCTAGGGGTAGGGTGGTGAACCATACTCACCTGTACTGGTACCGACGGTTGAAGATTTCGAGCGGGCACGTGATTCGGCATCTGATTTTGGTGAATCCCCAAGTCTTGCTCGAGCTACTATTGTTGTTGTTGTTGTAGTGGTTGTTGTGGCTACTACACGGTCCGCCTAAACCCTCCCTCCCCCACTCCGTAATGCTTTCCAATGGTTTACCCGGACCAGCCTCACCCCTAAACCTAGTCCGCCTAAACCCCTCTGACCCTTCATCTTCCATTATAAAACCCCCCATTTGGAACCCAAACAAAGAAGGAATCAAGTATGAAGCCTCAAGGAGCTCAGCCCTGGACTACAAAGGCACGCTAAGGAGATTTGTGTGTGTTTGCTAGGCTTACGTCGAGGGCATGCGGCATGGTCATCCCTCATACGACGTCTAGCCCAAACACCAACCTCCTAAAAGGTAGCCCCCTATTTTGATAAACGTATGTCATCTTGCTAATCGTGTATGACCCCCAGATCTTGCTTGGTGAAAGCACTCTGCCATGGTCCTATCTCGATATTCATGCACGACCCTGATGCCGCTTGGTGAAAGCACTCGGCCCGAGTGCTGTCTCGATAGTCATGCACCCCTAGACGTTGCTCGAAGGGAACACCATGCTTGGCCCAGCCTCGACATTCATGCATGACCTCTGATGCTGCATCATGAAGGTGCCATGTCTAGTCCCTGCCTCAATAATCGTGCACAACCCCCAGACACTGCTAGATCAGGGCATCCCACTCGATCTCTACCTCGACTTCCGTGCATGACGTAGCTAGTGCTTGATGAGAGCACCCTGCCCAATCTTGATCCCGATGGTTGCGCACCATTAGACATGGCTCAATCGAGGCACCCAGCCTAGTTCCCCGCCTCGGTGATCATGTGCCACTTTGGTGTCTCCTCCATCAATGTGCCCTCAGTGCTGCGACCTAGACAACGGGCATACTTCATAAGGCCCGGCACAAGATGAAGCGCTAGGCCCCTACCTCTATCAACGAGCCCTGAGCACGACCACCAAGGTCCAGCAGTGCCTAGCTACTTCAGTCACAACAGTGCCCCTAGCACCCGATTGCCAGTCACATCAGGGGCCCCGTCACCCGATCGCTCAACAGCTCAGTCACAAAGGTGCCCCCGGCACTGGATTGCCAGCCACTCCAGTCACATCAGGGCCCCCGACACCGGATCACTCAGCCACTCCAGCCACAACGGTGCCCTCGGCACCTGACTATCAGCCACTTCAGTCACAACGGTGCCCCCGGCACCCAACTGCCAGCCACTTCAGTCACAACGGTGCCCCCAACACCCGATCGCTCAACACTTCAATCACAACAGTGCCCCCAGCACTCGACTACCAGCCACTTCAGTCACAATGGTTCCCCCGGCACCTGACTGTCAGCCACATTGGGGCCCATTGTGCCCGACTACTTAGATACCTCAGTCACAGAGGTGCCCCCGGTGCCTGACTTCCAGCTACTCCAATCACATTGGGATCCGTGACGTCCGATCACTCAACAACTCCAGTCCCACTGGGGCCCACGACACCTGACAATTTCGAGCTCAATGGCTTTTGGTCGCTCTAGTCATGGCGATACTCATGCCATCCAATCGCTCCAGTCTCAATAGCGCCCAGTCGCTCCAGTGACAAGTGATGCCTATGTCATTCGGTTGCCTCGGCCTTGGTGACGCCCAACTGCTCCAGCACAACAGTGCCTTCGGCACCCCTACTGTGTCAGCCTCGACACTGTCGCATAATAAGAAGACATTGTAACGTCCCTCAGGCGGCATCCTGCTGAGTCACAAGTCCTCTGACGGACACTATGTACAGATACGGAGCTACCCATACAATAATGCAATGACCCGGGGGCCGTCATAAATGACAAAATTGTCCTGCGGCTTGCAATCACTTGTAATCGGGTTCTCATGCCCCCACATAAATGCCTTTCACAGCACATAAGTCATGTAATCCAGTCAGGGAGTGAATCCCCCGCCCCGCTGGAACCAGTCTCTCTACCCCCAGCTATCCCTGTTACGTTGTTGTTGCCCTATCGCTGTTGCATGGACTGTCACAGTCGGTAGCTGCGAGCGACTAGTGAGGCTAGCCAAATGGTCAACTGTGATAATATCTAGAAGAGGCCTAGTTGAGTCTGAGAGTTTCAAAATGTTGTAAGAAGCACCAAGTTGTGGTAAGGATCTACGATGTGTGAAGATCCGTGTAGATTAGTTGCGGCTTTGTCCACTAGGTTGCTATGGAGAAAGGCGGCACTTGACTATCTTGGAGATATGTGTTGTGGATTATTAAGGTTGTATCCTATGGCTCGGTGGTGAGAGCAGAGCTGGAGGTTGGCAAGTGTCTATTTGGAACAATGGAGATGTAGCCTTTGATGATACTATGTAATGGATGAAGCCTGAGTACTGAGATCCTAGGAGGGAAGTCATCGAATGGGAGCCTTGGTCTTGTGGCCAGCTTGAGAGGAATTCCCTATGAGTCTGAGTATAGAGTTTTAGTGGACCGAGGCTTGTGGAGTCTTATCATTTGGTTTTGTCGTGCTCCCTTGAGAGAGTAGAACTGGCTTGAGAATCAGAATTGGATGTGGTGTCCAAGTGAGAACTAACTTGAGAAATGGTAATGGTCAGTGCGAGAGTCAATGGACGGCCCGACGAGATTTGGAATGAGCCTAGTGGGCTTGGTGAAGGAGCATGTAAGAGGAAAGCTGAGAAAGTAAGAGTTTTTCCATTGACGAGTAACTAGTGGCTGGTGATTGGACTTTTATAGTCAGAAGAAACCTGTTAAGGTGTATTGAGAATAGTGAGAGCCGTGTGCAGGCAAGGCCCTGGGTGACCATTCATAATATGCCTTTTCCCCGAATTGGATCTAGATTCATAGAAGGTTTATGCTGGGACTGGAGTTGGTCCAGTGGTGTTATTGGTGTTCGACTGACTGGATATGAGAGTGCTTGTGACCTGGAGTTGACAGAATTGTGGCAGTCAATCGAGGTGGCTGCATGAGCCAGTTGAGCCCAGAGATGGTTGTCCCTCATGGAGGGCGTAAGGTCAGTCGACAGGATGAGAAGTTGATGCTTGGTTGGTCCGCCGAGCATGGATTTTATCGATGCCAGATTTTGTGACGTGGATCGCGTCTCCTCAGTATGCAAGAGGGTGGCAGCGATGCCATGGTTGGAGTTCTGTTGTAGCTGAGGTGGTGTCAAACTTATGTTCTTTGTGTGCTATGATCGCTCTGAGAATCGGTGTGTTTTGGGATATGGAGCGGGATGATTTTGCTCGTGATCATAGTCTGGCTGGGTCCCTCAGGTGAGGTGGTTTCATGAGAATCGAGATTTTAGTTAGAGCTCTAGGAGTATTGCCAACTAGATAAATCGTTCTTCCCCTGTGGCGTGGTGGTTATCTCAAATTTTGATGACGAAATTTTTGTAAGGAGGGGAGCACTATAACACTCAAGATTTTTTGAATCAGAATCCGTAGGTTTCAGAGTGCTTTCATAGGTCCTAGATTACTTTTTAGAATTAAATCATATTTTTGGTTATTGGGCCTTCAGACCCTTGTGTAGGGTGAACCATTGAGTTTTCAGGCTCGAGATGTTGCTAGCGCATTGTGCATTTTTCGAGGATCATGATTTTTTTCTTTTTTTTATTTTTAAAATTTTTAAATACCAACACTATTTATATATAAACCAACCCTCACCCCCCTCTATTATCATTCTCCCATTCTCTTCCTCTCTCCTCTCATTTCTCTCCTTCTCTCCCTCGCTTCTCCGGGCAGCTGATAGAGGACGATGTGGGTGGGGCGGAGAGGCATGTGGAGCGGCGAGCATCGAGGATGGAGAGAGGACTGAGGCGGTGTGGACACTCAAAATATGATGGCACAAGCAACCGAGCGAACCCAACCAAGAGGAGCATCGATAAGTAAGTTGGGCCCGAGAGTCTAGCCTGACGCAGCCGAACTCGGCCGAGCGACCATAAGCTCGGCCTCCATAAAGCCTAAAGTTCAGACGATGCTCAGACTCCGTGAAGCCTAAGGCTCGGATGAGCGACCATAAGCTCAGACTCCGTGAAGCCTAAGGCTTGGATGAGCGACTATAAGCTCGGACTCCGGGAAGCCTGAAGCGCGACTGAGAGATCGCAAGCTTGGACTCAATGAAGCCTAAGGCTCAACCGAGCACAACTAAGCTCGGCATCCACGAGACCTGAAGCTCAGCCGAGCGACACAGCCTCCACGAGACCTGCAGCTCAGCCGAGTGACCATGTGCCCGGCCTCCACGAAGCCTAAGGCCCAGACGATGCTCGGAGTCAATGAAGCTTGGTCGCTCGGGATCAATGAAGTCTAAAGCTCGAGTCGAGTGACCATAAGCTCAGAATCAATGAAGCTTGGTCGCTCAAAATCAATGAAGCATGGTAGCTCAGAATCAATGAAGCCTAAAGCTCACCTAAGCGATCACAAGCTCGGACTCAATGAAGCCTAAGGCTCAATCAAGTGCAACTAAGCTCAACCCCCATGAGGCCTAAAGCTCAGCCGAGCGACCAGATGCTCGGCCTCTACAAAGCCCAAGGTCCGGATGATGCTCAGCCTCCATGAGGCCTAAAGCTCAGATGATGTGACCAGATGCTCGGCCTCCATGAAGTCTAAGGCTTGGATGATGCGACCAGATGCTCGGCCTCCATAAAGCCTAATGTTCGAATGATGCTCAGACTCCTTGAAGCTTGAGGCTCGGATGATACAACCATAAGCTCGAACTCTAGTCAATAGCAGCAGTCTCTAGAAGCCCATACAGATCCTCGGGACGCGTGGACTGGAATGATCTCCAAAGATTTAGAGAACACTCCAGGCCGCCTTGCCTTGGAGAAGAAGAAAGGGGCCTCCCTGTTGCCTATAAATACGATGCTCTGCCCAGAAGATGCCCCCCCCCCCAGCTGGATGCTAAAAAAAAATTTAGAGAGGGTGATCTCCAGAGGTCTTCCATTGCTCCTGTGCGTGAAGAGAAAGAGAGAGGAGGAAGGTGCTGTCTATGGGGATTGAGAGGAGTCAATGCTCTCCCCGCCCCCTCTTTTTCTTTTGTTCTTTTCTTTGCTATACATTTGTTGGTCATTCTGCCTTCTTTGTTCTCTTTCCTATTGCTCTCTTGTATGAGCTAGATCCGGGATGATGTATTCTCTTTGTATAATTTGATAAATGAAATAAATATTTTGGCACGTGTGTGCTTGCTGCTCATGACAGTGGATCTTCTCTATTCTCAATCCCTAGTTCGTTATGGGTCTTCTATTACCTTCTCCTTTTCTTTTTTATTTTCTTAATGGAAGAGGATCGCTATATTGTAAGAAGGGTCCAAACTTGGCCAATGCAATCGCAATGGATTGTGTCTGGTTGCCCTCCTCGATCTGTCAGGTGAGGCCCTTCGTATCGAATCTTATTATGATCTCCAGTACGATGGGTTGGCCTCAGTCTGCTACTCCGGCCCTTCATGGGTGATATTAATCTCATAAATCCCTTCCCAATGCCTTTGATGGGTCCACGTCGCCTATCGTGATTTTCAGTTCTTCTGCATATCTGATACACCTAATGCTGATGTTTCCAACGCGTATGCCTCTGTCGCCCAGTATACAATGGTTCTATGGAGATGGCCATTCCCCCTTTTCACCCACATTCATGGGTTGTAGAGGTGTTGGCTCAGTCCCAAACCTGGTGAGGCTTATGCTCCCTTGATTCCCCTTCTGATTAGTCATGGTTCACTAAGAAGCTTTTGCTTACCGAATGACAGTTGCATAGGCTGCCGTGCTAGTCATACGCACAAGCACTCTATCGCCCACACAATGTTCATTGAGGTTTATTCTCACAGATTCTACATCTTCGTCTCTCGATGAGCACTATTTGTTATCGCCTTCAGCCTCCATATGGGGTATAGGCTTGGTAGTTTCATAGCATAGCCTGCGACCTCATTAAATGGAGCAATAACAGACCGCCATTGATTCCGTCGAAGGTTTTCATGCCGCTAGGACCTGCCAGGGGAAGGGATAAACTATGGGTATATACCGATTAGAATTTTCTGTCAACCACCCTCAAAATCTGCAGAGATTTGCTGCCTCATAGTATGTTCTCTGAAGGACTCTTCGCTAAAGGGTTGAAGATCGACGGCTCCCACGGTCGGCAACAATATGATGCACACTGTAGTTGGAAGTCCGACCATCCCTAGGTCAGTAGAATTCTCTTTGTAGGTCAGCCCTCAGAGTCTTCTCTACCCAATTGTGGGATATGGAGCAGCCGATCTCGGCTTACTCTAATTTAAGGGGCCATCTCAGATTTTCTGTGGATGCGCTTCCTATTTTTCACCCCCAAAGCTTGGGTCCGGGGGAGGTGCTGCCGAATTTTTCTCAAAATTGTGGACTTAAACAAAAATGAACTAATGCTAAAAACACGGACTGAATAGGTGACATAATGCTAAAACCAACACTAAGAATGAGGCTGAAGAGAGCATTCATGCTGAATAAATGATCAAACAAACTACAATGCACTTCTGCACAAACAATGTGATTGAACCAATCAAGGGCGATGTACTCGATCGGAATGTCAAGGCCTACATCAACAACATGCTCGTCAAAACACCAAAGGCTAATGACCATCTTGCTGACCTAGCCAAGCCCTTCGGCACCCTCCTCAGGTACAACATGAAGCTCAACCCCGCCAAGTGTGCCTTCAGAGTCAGATCGGGAAAATTCCTAGGTTTCCTAGTAACTCAGCGCTAGATTAAGGCAAACCCCAAGAAGGTTCAGGCCATCCTGGACATGCGGCAACCCACCTGCGTCAAGGATGTCCAGCGCCTTACCGGACACATCACCGCACTCAACCATTTCCTATCTCGAGCGATCGAACGATGCCTACCCTTCTTCAAGCTGTTGAGGGGACCCAAAATGGCATCTGCCACGTTCACCTGGGACGAGGAATGTCAGAAGGCCTTTGAAAATCTCAAGGAATTCCTGGCCTCGCGCCCGGTACTATCAAAGATGGTCTCGGGCAAAGCATTACAATTATATCTCTCAGTGACTCCCTCCATAGTAAGTTTGGTCCTAGTCTGAAATGACGCGGGAGTCGAGAGGTCGGTCTACTACACCAGCAAGGTGCTCAACGAGGCCAAAAGAAGGTACCCTACAACCGAGAAACTCATCCTAGCATTGGTTACCTCGGCCAAGTGCCTCCAACCTTACTTCCAAGGTCACTCTATCGTCGTGTTGACCGGTGAACCCTTGAAGAAGATCCTCACTCATCCCAAAGCCTCGGGGTGCCTTGTCAAATGGGCCATCATGCTCGGGGCCTACAACATCTCCTATCACCCCCGTGCAGCCGTCAAGGGATAGGCCCTTACAGACTTCATCGCAGAGAGCACCATCCCGATCGAGGAAGAGTCACCGTCCGCACGAGGACCCATCTGAGACTTGTTCATAGACGGATCATCCAACTCGGCCAAAAGCGGTGCTGGTGTCCTCCTCAAGTCACCCGAAGGAGCGAAACTACAATGCGCCTTGAAGTTCAACTTCCAGGCATCCAATAATGCCTCCGAGTGTGAAGCCCACATTTCGGGGACCAGGATGGCATGACGACTAGGGGCCGAGCGAGTCAGGATTCACACTGACTCCCAACTGGTCCCCAGCCAGGTCAACGGTGACAATGAAGCTCAGGAAGCACCTATGATTAAGTACCTTCAAACGGTCTGAGGGTTGGCCCAGCTATTCGAGAGTTTCAAGGTAGTCCGAATAACTTGGGAGGAAAACTCTCAAGCAGATGCCCTCTCTCGCCTGGCCTCCTCCCTTAGCCCGGAAGGTACCCGTTTGGTCTTCCTCGAAGAGCTAGAACGACCAAGCATCGATGCCGAGCTCATGATTGTTGACCTGGCTACCCTGAGCGACTAGAGGACCCCTTACGTCTCCTGGCTCCGAGACTCCTAGGAGCGTTCTGACCCTCAAGAAGCTCGGAGATTGAAGTACCAAGCCTGGCGCTTCGTCATCTTAGACGACGCTTTGTGCCGAAGGTCTTTCTCCGGTCCCCTCCTTAAGTGCCTTAGCATCGACGAAGCCAGCCAAGCAATTCAAGAAGTTCACAAAGGCATCTGCGGCGCGCACCAGGGAGAAAGATCACTTGCCAGGATCTTACTTCGACAAGGCTACTGGTGGCCTACCCTTCAGTACGACTGTTCGACCTACGTGTAGAGGTGCGACCGATGTCAATGCTTCGACCATCTGGTCCACCAGCTTGTCTCGGAGCTCGTTACTCTTACCGAGCCATATCCCTTCGCTCAGTGGGTAATGGACATTCTGGGGCCATTCCTTATAGCTCAGGCCTAGAAGAAGTTTCTCATCATCATCATCGACTACTTTACAAAGTGGATTGAAGCTGAGGCCACTGCCAGGATCACCGAATCGGTCGTTTGAAGTTTCGTGTGGAAGTCGATCATTTGTCGTTGGTATCCCCCGAGTGATTGTGAGCGATAACGATCCTCCGGGGCAGCCCTATGCCATTTCACGCCAGGGAACCCCACAGGCCTGTCGACTGCAGCCCAGGAGGGATGCGAGGTGAATGCCACTTTGGCACCGGGCTAGGAGGAACAAGAAGAGACCTACGACATCCTTAAGACTGAGGAGGGTGAAGATCAAGACTTTGTCGATTTGTTGTCGGCCCCACCAAATATTGAAGATGGTGGTCAAGCCACCGTCGATGAGCTGATCGAAATTAACCTTGGCACGGAAAGCGACCCCAGGCCAACCTTTCTGAGTGCCCTCATACCTCCTCGGGAGAGAGAGGAGTATGTGAAGTTCCTGCAAGAGTTCTGCGATTACTTCACTTAGAACTACAAAGAGATGCCCGGTCTCAGTCCCGAAGTGACCCAGCATATATTGGTGATTGATCCCAAAATAGAGCCGGTCAAGTAGCCTCCCCAGCGCATGCGACCGGAATTGATAAAATAGGTCTACAAAGAAGTCGACAAGCTCATAGACGTTGACTTTGTAGTAGAGAATCAATACACCACCTGGCTAGCCAACATCGTGCTGGTGAAGAAGAAGAATGGACAGATCAGGATCTGCGTGAATTTTCGTGACTTGAATAAGGCCTGTCCGAAAGATGACTTCTCGGTGCCAATCACCGAAGTGATGATCGATGCAACTACCGGCCACGAGGCCCTTTCTTTCATGGATGGTTCATCTGGCTATAACCAGATCTGGATAGCCGAGTACGACCAGATTCACACAACCTTCAGGTCACCCAAGGAGATCTTCCATTATAAAAGAATGCCCTTCGGCCTCAAGAATGCTGGTGCTACGTACCAGCAGGTAATGACCAAGATATTCGATGAGCTGCTCTACAGCAAGGTCGAATGTTACATTGATGACTTAGTCGTGAAGACAAAGAGGAGAGGCGACCATCTAGGTGACCTCAGAGTTGTTTTCCACAGGCTCCGGCAGTATGAGCTGAAGATGAACCCGATGAAGTGTGCCTTTGACACCTCCAGTGACAAATTCCTCGGCTTCATCATCCAGCATAGGGGGATCAAGATCGACCCCTTCAAAATAAAAGCCATCCAGGAGCTGCCACCTCCGAAGAATCTGGGAGGGCTCAGGTCTCTGCAAGGTCAGCTAGCCTACATCCACAGGTTCATCTCCAATCTGTCAGGGCGCTGCCAACCCTTTCACAGACTGATGATGAAGAATGCACCCTTCAACTGGGGTGATGAATGCCAGTGTGCCTTCGATCAGCTGAAGGATTATTTGAAGACCCCGCCCGTGCTGGGGGCACCTGTCAAAGACAAGCTGCTTATCCTCTACATAGCGGCTACTGAATATTCACTAGGGGCAATGCTCACCCAGAACGATGATGAGGGGAAGGAGCAAGCTCTTTGCTATCTTAGCCGAAGACTGGTAGGGGCGGAAGCCAAGTACACTCCTATCAAAAAGGTCTACCTCACCTTGGTCTTCACAGTTAAGAAACTGAGACACTACATGCTTTCTCATGAAGTGAGCCTGATCTCTAGGGCTGACCCCGTCAAGCACATTCTCTCCCAACCAGTCCCGAAGGGGTGCCTCGGCAAGTGGGCCGTGCTGTTGATGGAGTTTGACTTCACTTATGTACCACAGAAGGCCATCAAAGGGCAAGCCGTCGTGGACTTCTTCATGGCATACCCCGTGCCCAAAGACTCCCCGCTGGCTACGAAACTACCCGAAGATGAAGTACTGGAAGCAAACCAAGTCCAGCAGGCCGTCTGGTAGTTGTACTTTGACGGGACTTCCAGAATAGAAATAGTCTCCTCTGGGCGTACCAAGATACGGGCCGGAGCTGGCATCGTCCTTAAATCTCCAGATGGAGAAGTGGTGCACACTTCCTGCTGCATCAACAAGCCCTGCACAAATAATGAAGTAGAGTATGAAGCTCTGATTATGGTCAGTCATTCCACCTTTGTGTGGAGATAGGCCACCTCAGCCGCCTCTACTCATAGTCACTCTGCCTCGCTCAGCGTAGCCGCTAACTACCTCGTCTGCATAGGCATTCATCATCATCAGTCAAATGCATTTGCATCAGTATTAAGTCAAAGGAAAGTCAGTAGGTTTGCTTACCCTCTCTACAAGAGTGGCCTCGGCTTCCTTGGCCCGAGCAACTGCCCATACGAAGTTGGCATCCTGCTCAGCCCTACCTGTCAGCTGGGAAGAAGAGGACAGAGCATCAAGTCCCTACCACTGTGCTCCCTCAGCTCACTGCATTTAGAAGTCAAGGTCAGTCAGTTAGGCCCATAAGCATTTTGCATCTAAGTCTGAGGTTAGATAAAGCTCACCAGAAGCTCCAGCGCGCGCTGGAACTCCTCCCTCTACTGAATGGTGGAGTGGAGGAGTCCCTGGAGCTCCGCTATCTGTCCCTGATGGTCTAGCTGCATGTAGTAAGTCAAGGTGTCAGTGCATCAGTAATCATTATAGGATGGTAAGTTTAGAGAGTCATGCCGGTCGTCAAGAGCCACAGAAGACCTGGTCTCCGTAGCACTTGGCGTAGGCCTTCCGGTAGGCCTCGTCACTGGTAGCTCGGGCTCGCACTACCCAACCTCTCTGTGTCCAGTCCCGCGCCTGGTCTAGTGCCTGGGTGACCCAGTCGATCTCTCCGCTCAATCCCTTTGAGGATTGCCATATGCACTCATCATCTCTTGCTAGGAACTCCACCTCTGGCTGATGGACACCTCCAGTCCTCATGATCAGGCGGTGGTGCAGTGGCTCGATGATGGTCATGCAGTGTAGCCACACATCTCATCCCGCGTATGCCAGGGCCACCTCTACCCAGGGCTGTCCCTCGTGGCCCCCATCATGGTATGGTGTCTAGCGCACTTGAAAGGGCAGGCATTAGAGTTAGCATCAGCATGTAAGAGCATTTCATTGCATCTTGAGTTTAGAAGTTAGAAGTCTTACCGATGCATAAGGGAGTGCGTCAATGTCATCCTGGATCGCTCGAGCTAGGCGTCGCACTGACCCCCTGTCCCGTACCACCGTCAATCGCCTCGCGATGGGCACTCGATTCAGATATACCTCCTTTCCTCTCCCTAGGCTCAGGAGGTACAGGTTGCTCCATACCAGCATTTGTCAAGTGTCAACACATAGCAATCATAACAGTCACAGTTATAGCAATCATAATCGCAGTTGCATAAGCATTTAAGGTAGGGCATTTTACCTGAAGCAGAGGTGAGAAGCTGCCCAGCATCATCTATCGGTCGGTGGTGCTGAGGGAGTCGAACAAGAACGCCAATGCAGCGGTGCCCCACGCGCATCCCCCACTCCATCCAGGTCTCGTACTAGTGGGAGGAGCTTGTAGCTCACCCTGTCTGCCCTCGTCGTGGAGAGGAGTTTTCTGAACAACAACATCAGGAAACGGCGGAGGACTACGTCTGCCTCTGGTCCTGGTCCCGCTGCCACTCTCTGTCTGGATCGGTCCGTCAGTCTCCCTAGGTGCTCCCCTGTCAGCTCTCCTATGGCTATCACCGCTCCTCTCAGCCCCAGGCTCTCCTGTAGGGTCACTCGTGCCAGCATGGATGAGTGGTGGCCTGGTCTCGTCAGCTCTAGCCCCAGTAGCTCCCACGCCAACTCCCGGTAGTCGGCCTATGTCATCCCCATCACTGGTGCTCCGTGCACTCTCAGCCCTGTGATCCTCGCCACATCCTCTGGCATGGGGATCATATGTCCCCACGGGAACAAAAAAGCCTTGCTGATTGGGTCCCACCGATCGTGGAGCACATACAGTAAGGCGATGTCCAGCCTCATTGCAACGACCCAGAGCTCAGGGTACCGATAACCCGATACAAGTATCAGACTACCGCTACCAAGAACTGGGGATGCCACCCCCTTATTCTCGGGTCGAGATACAAAATTGCCAATGTATGGCTTGCATAAAGCCATCTTATAGACACACAAGAAAATAAGGTAGTGGGGGCGCGATCCTACCTCTATTTTCACATGGCGGTAACAGACGAGCTCCACCTCCAGCACCCCTTGTTGTTCTGAGGAAGCAGACCGACAGTGGAAGCTGACTATGCCAGAGAAGAGGGACCAGCTCCACACCTAGCATCCCTTTTGTTCCACGGAAGCGGACCAATGGGGGACACTGGAGCAACAAGGCCCACCCATTATAGAAGTTGACTTGGCACACTGGCCATGCCTGCAAACTAGATGATGAGGTCTGCTACCCCATCCACCGCCATCTTCAAGCAAAGGAGCATGCCCCTCAGCTCAAGAAAGTACTGCATCACGCACCTGCAAGTGTAGAGAAAAGCAGTCACTACTATGCTGCAAGAAGATGGCGGAGGAACAATATCAAAAGGCAAGAAGGAGGCAAGTACATGGTCATTTGTTGTCCCCTTAAGGATGAAACCTGTCTGGCTCAAGGAGCAAGACTCCCCTGCCAGCATACAAGTGATTGACCTTCTCCAAGGCCTCATGCTATCCATCCAAGTACCCATTCTGATATTGTTTGAAAATGGGACCATTTGCCCCCGATTCCGGCCACGGCCTCCAAGGAGCCGGTGGAGGATCCCTCCGGAGAATCAAGGGCTGGCGGCAAGCTTACAGAGATTCGTCGTCCGACGAGGTACCAGATTCACCCGATTACATCCTATAAGGAAGCTCCCCTCAAAGCTTGCAAGTTCGTGTATGGCCGTAAGAGTGTCTCGGAGGCCACTATTTATAAGAGGAGCAAAGTCCCCAGAAGTATGAGGACTCCTACCACCTCAAGCAAATCCTTAGTAACCAAAGCGATGGGTCCCAAAAGTCGCACCCTTTCAAAGTCCCCTTGTAAGTGCCGTTTCGTATCCCCAGAGGATCTCACAGACGTTCAAAAAGAGGGAAAGTGCACAAAAGAGATATCGAGATTTGCGAAACAAAGGGAAGTTCTCCATTCCGAAGCAAAAAGTTCACAAAAAGAAAACTACCACCTAGGCAGAAATAGAGAGGAACATGAAAATAAGCAAGTGGGGACACCCTTCTAAGCATATACCCCGGGTCATCACGTGCCCTAGTCTCATCAGGCTCATGTGCAACATCAGCTCCAGTGGGAAGTGAGTCTTCATCTAGGTCCACCACTTGGCCTCCCACTACCGAGACGTCCGCAGATGCTCGCTCATCCGTGCTCGGCCCCTGCGTCGACTCTTCAGCATCCGCACCTTTGGCGTCAGGCTCCCCCTCACCATCTTCGGCCTTCGGGCCATAAGCAGTCAAGGGGGAGGAAGAACTAGAGCCTCACGGCCAAGGCTTTCCGACGTGACCTTCACAGTGGTGCTCCAGCCCTCCCAGAAGCCACGGTAGCGAGCCGGCCCATAAAACTTCAAGGCCACTTTTGTCAAGTCATCTCGGTAGGCTGAAGAAGAATGGAAGCGCTCCACCGCTTCCTCACCCATAGTTCACATCGAGGAGCACAGTGTAGCTATCTCCGCCTCAGCCTCCAGAGTATGGGTCTTCATGGCCCGGACCTCCGCCGCTAGCTTGACTGCTCGCTCCTCAGCTACGTCAGCCTGAGCCCAGAAGTGGTCATGGTCACGTTCCATGACAGCGAGGGCTAGTCCTTGCTGGACCGACTACCTCTAGAGCTCAGCACAAGCCACCTAGGACTCCTCCAAGCGCCTCTCAAACTCCACCTAGGTAGCCTGATTGGCTTCCAACATCTGGGCGATGTTGGGGAGAATGTTGTGCCCCTTGCCCCTTGGGCTATATTGCTAGATGATCTGTTTTGATGATTGCAACCCATAGAGTCACTGCCATTGAGTCACTGCATATCTGTGCATATTTATGGGGGATGTAAATGACGTCGTGACCTTTATGGCACGACGGGATTGGGTCCCGACCCGAACCACACAATCACCTGGCGAAGTCAGACCGAGCGCACCATGGGCTTCCATGAAGCCCAAATAAATCATCACTTCATGACTGGCACGTCCTCGCACTAAATAGATAAATAAAACATGCCAATAAATGAAAAGAATATCCGAGTGAATTTTAGTGCGTCCACACACATTCGTTGGAATGCGTAGCTTCGATAATTGCACGAGATTCGATCTCATCGAGGCAGCGGAGGTAAACTCCGCTGAGGGACTTACGATGTAAGAGACCACCTATAATGGCAAAACGCTCCACGGCTCGGTGAATGGCATGCCGATCGGGGGCAGTAGCATAATCGGGGAAGGAGCGATCCCAGAGATAATTCTCGATATCCAAGAACCAAGGATTAACGTCCTCGAGGTCGATTTCAGGCTCATGAGAGATAGACTGGACTTGAAGAGAAGGTTTAGAGAACTATTGGAACCAAGGATCTGAATGTGAAGGAACGTGCATGCTCTGCACAATGATAGTGGCTGATGGCCTTTCGCCAGGGATTGGAAGAGAAGATGCCAAAGATGCCAAAGCGTTTGCAAGAATGTTCTGAGCCCTAGGGGTGTGTACAAGAGTGAGCTTCCTAAACCACCAGACTACCCTACCGACTAGGTCTTGATAGGGTTTCAGCTTTAGGTCCTGGGTTTGATACTTGCTGAGGGATTATCGGAGAATGAGCTGGGAATCTCCGATGATCTGGAGCTCCTTAACCCCGACCGCTAACGCCATTTTTAAGCCCGTGAGGAGCGCCTCATATTCTGCCATGTTATTTGTAGCAGGGAAGGTTAACTGACAAGCACGGGGAATAATAACACCTTCTGGGGATTGGAGAATGGCTCCAACTCCGCAACCCTTGGTATTGAGTGCATCGTCGAAGTAGAGGATCCACGAAGGTTCACCATCTATGATGGCTCCTAACTCTTCATCCGAGAAACTCTCATCGACAGGGGAGAACATCGGGAGTGGATGATGGGCATGGTGCTCGGCGATGGCGTGCCCCTTGACCGCCTTCTGACTAATGTAGGTGATGTCAAATTGGTTGAGAAAATTTTACCATCTCAACAAATGGTCAGTTAGTGCGGGCTTTTCCAACAAGTATTTAATTGGGTTCATTCGCGCTAAGAGCTTTACTTCATGTGCGAGAAAATAATGTTTCAACTTTTGGGCGACCTAGACGACGACCGCGCAAGTCCTTTCCATGGCAGTATATCTCTACTCAGCTTCATTGAACAGTTTGGACAAATAGTAGACCACCGGTTTCCTCTTGGCCTCATCATATTGGGCCAATACCACTCCAACAGATTCTTCCGTGGTAGAAACATAGAGCAATAGAGACTGACCTGGGACCGACGGTGCCAGAACGGGAGGATTTAGGAGGTAACTCTTCAGGTCATCAAAGACCTTTTGACATTTATCGTTCCAATGAAATTTAGCCTCTCCTTTCAGTAGGTCATAGAAGGGCTTGCATCGCTGAGAGTGGTGAGATATAAATCTCCTGATAAACTGCAAACATCCAATCAAACCACGGACTTCTTTGATGTTCTTGGGAGGAGGCATCTCGGCAATGGCCTTAGCTTTGTTAGGGTCGATCTCCATCCCTCTTTTGCTGACCATAAACCTTAAAAGCTTACCTGAGGAGACCCCGAATACACATTTCTTGGGGTTCATTTTAAGCTGGTGCTCCCGAGATCGTTGGAGAACTACCCGAAGGGTTTCTGCATGGCCACTCCTGGTCTTGGATTTGACTAGAATGTCATCCACATAAACTTCCATATGGATATGCATCATGTCATGGAAGATGGCCATCATCGCCCTTTGATATGTTGCCCCTGCATTCTTAAGACCGAAGGGCAATTATTTCTTTCCATAGCACATGTGTAAATACTTAGATTAGCATATTAATATTATTTCTAGCTATTTCTGACTGTACGTTCCGATATTCCACGTTGGGACGTGACAGGACTAGAGGCAGGGTTCAGTGGGCAGTGTGCAGCAGCCTTTACCATTTTAGCACCAAGGTTCTGTGAGTGGATAGTGGGGATCGTGTCCACGGTGTGGTGGCTCTTAGCCTGGCAAACCATGTCAGATGCCTGTGGCATGCTTCTAGTGTGACCAGGTGGGGCACATTGCTCGTGATTGTCCTCAGAGGCCATGACAACCCATCAATTTTAGCAGCAGTTTCAACCTCAATAGTTTCATCCCCAGCAGCAGCCACATCAGTAGATGTAGATTCCACCCTTACCGTGGTCAGCTAGTGTGAGGAGATAGAGATCTCGAGGGTGCGTGATGTAGATGACACGTGCAGAGGAATAGGTGTCCCAGTTGGTGGAAGGTACAGTTATGATTCTTGGTTGTGCAACCCAAGTTCTATTTGATTCTAGCACTTCTCATTCTTTCATATCTGAGGATTTTGTCACTTGTGCTGAGGAGTCTGCTATGGAGATGTCTTGTGATCTGGCGGTGGAGTTACCGACGAGTGATTTTATGATCACTCCTTATTGTCTAGAGAAGGTGCCTGTATGGATTGGAGAGCAAAAGATTCTAGCTCGACTCTATGCATTGTAGTTGAGAGACTATGTAGTGATTCTGAGTATGGATTGGCTTGAGGCCCAGGGTGCCGTGGTGGATCGTAGTTCAAAGACGGTATATTTTCAGTTGCCCCAAAGACCCTCGTTTTATTTCCAAGGTATTCGGTCTTCTTCACCACGCTTCCTCATTTCAACTATTAGAACCCGTAGGCTACTTGATGCTGGATGTCAGGGATTCCTTGCTTCGGTAGTGGTAGTTGACCAACAACAGCATGGGGTGAAGGACATTCCTATTGTGTGTGAATTTCCTAATGTCTTTCTTGAGGAATTATCGGGACTACCTCAGCAGAGGGAGATTGATTTCACTTTTGAGATTGTGCCTGGCACGATGCCTTTGTCCAAGGCTTCTTATCACATGGAACCAGCAGAATTGAGGGAGCTGAGAGCTCAGCTGTAGGAATTGCTCGATAAGGGCTATATTCATCCTAGCTTTTCCCCATCGAGTGCGCCTGTATTATTTGTAAAGAAGAAGGATGGTAGTTTAAGATTGTGCATTGATTATAGGCAACTGAACTAGGTGACCATTAAGAACAAGAATCTGTTCCCTCGTATAGATGATTTTTTTGACTAGCTTCAGTCGGCCTGAGTATTTTCGAGAATTGATTTACGGTCTGGGTATTGTCAGCTGTGGATTAGAGAGTCAGATGTAGAGAAGACTGCCTTCAGCACCAAATATGGGCATTATGTATTTTTGGTGTTGTCGTTTGGGCTTACAAATGCTCCTGCAACGTTCATGGATTTGATGCACAGGGTATTCCATCCTTATCTGGACCGGTTCGTGGTGGTATTCATGGATGACATCCTTATTTATTCCCAATCTGAGGAGGAACATGTTCATCACCTGAGGATTGTGTTGCAGATATTGAGGGAACACCAACTGTATGCCAAATTCAGAAAGTGCGAGTTTTGGCTATGAGAGGTACATTTTCTTGGGCATGTAATATCAGGTGATAGTATTTCTGTTGATCCAGCTAAAGTGGAAACAGTGGTCCAGTGGCCAAGACTGAGGTCGGTAATGGAGATTAGAAGGTTTTTGGTCTTGGCAGGCTATTATAGAGGGTTCATTCAAGATTTTGCTCAAATTGATACTCTGATGACCAAGTTGACTCGAAAGGACGTGCCTTTCATCTGGATCGATGAGTGTGAGCAAAGCTTTATAGAGTTGAAGAGATTGCTCACCACTGCTCCAGTTCTCGCATTAAACACTCGGGCCGACTGAAGCTGATCGAACAAGTCATCAATCCGAGGCAACGGATACTTGTTCTTAACAGTCGCCTAGTTCAACTGACGGTAGTCGATGCACAGCCTCAAACTATCATCCTTCTTCTTCACAAATAACACTGACGCACCCCACGGGGAAAAGATAGGACGAATGTACCCCTTGGCAAGCAACTCCTGCAACTGTGCCTTCAACTCTCGTAACTCCGTAGGTGCCATATGATAAGGGACCTTCAACATAGGCGTCGTACCTGGTACCACCTCAATCATGAAATCAATCTCCCGCTACGGTGGTAACCCTAGCAACTCCTCGGGAAAAACATCAGGAAACTCGCACACGACTGGAATGTCCTCCACATCTGGACACTGCCGATCGACCAAAATCACGAAAGCGAGAAAACCCTGACAACCCGCATCAAGCAATTAACGAGCCCTAATAGTAGAAATAAGCAAGCGGGAAGAGGAAGATCGGATACCTTGGAAATAGAAGGTGGGTCCACGAAGCTGCCAGAAGTAGACCTTCTTTGAGCCGTAATCCACCAAAGCATGATGGGTCTCGAGCCAATCCATGTCTAAAATCACATCAAAGTCCTGAAGCGGTAATGCGTGGAGCCTAGCCTGCAAGTTCCGCCTTTCCACCCACGCAGGCACCTTCTTAAAGCAATACGGGGTGTGCAAGAAATCACCGGTAGGTAAATCCAGCGCCATATCACAGGACACATCAGCTATCGGGTCCTCCACACTCTGAGCAAAATCCTCAGAGATGAACGAATGAGAAGCACCCGAATCGAACAAAACTCGAGCCGCACAACCCAAAATCGAAAGAGTACCTTCCACCAAGTGTGATGCCTCAGCTTCCGCTCTGGTCATGTGGGTCACTCTGTCTCGGGATCTCTGCCTCCCTATAGTGGCTGACCGAGTCAACTGAGGAAACTGCCCCTGTGACTGGTACTGCTGTGACTGAGATGATGTCTACTGGGGCTGAAACTGCTGCTGCTGCTGAAACTCGTGCGGCTGATGCAGTCTCTGAGGACAGCCGCATGCCATGTGCCCCAGCTGGTCGCACCTAAAGTAAATCATTGGCACCGAATATTGCATGCCCGGATGAGAATCACCGCACTAAGGACACCCACCCCGAGAGCCACTCACCGAACCCTGGCATTGATAAGTGGCAGGCTACTGAACACTGCTCATCAACTGCTACCTCAACTCCTTACGACTCTGGCGTCTCTTGCCGAACCTGACATCCTTGAGCAACTTCTTGAGCTTTGATCCAAAAGATGATGATTCTTCCGCGGACACTGCGGACAGAGACGCCCCTGAACCACCCGCTGAGAGCTGGATAGTACTCTGCTGCTGCATGGTCGTCGGCTGACTAAGACCCGTCTGCATCTGACCCACACTGCCCTGCCCTCGAACCTTCTATAAATCTCTCTCCAGCGATGTTGAGACCTTGCAAGCTGCATCCAGGTTAGCCAGACCCGATGCAAGAAGGGGGTGCCTCAGCTCTGGCCTCAGACCTCCAACAAATTGCTCAGTCTTCACTTCCTCATTCGCCATGATGTGAGACACATAACAACCCAACTCAATGAACCTGGATCGGTACCGCATCATTGACATGTCACCCTGGGTCAACTGTAGAAACTCACGCAGCCTCTGCGATCTGATGAAGGATGGACAAAAAGTACGCTTGAAAGCCATGATGAACACCTGCCACGTGATCTGCCGAAGGGGATGAGACTGGAATGCTGCTCCCCACTCTGACGTCCACCAAGATCAGGCTGATCCCTACAATCGGTGTGTAGCGAACACCACCTTCTCCTCTTCAGCACACTCCATCGGACTAAAAATCCTCTCAAAATCATCCAGCCACTCCTTGGCTACCTCTGGCTCTGGCTGCCCGCTGAAAAGGGGCGATACGCTATAATAAAACATAGGAAATTTACCAACGTTAATTTAAAAATGTCAGAATATGTCACTTACACCTACGTGTTTAGGTAAAATTCGTGGCTATAGGCCAGTTTTCTTATAGTGGAAGATGACTCCGCTCCGAGGTGGTAGATCGAGAAAACTCGACCCATGACTGCCGATGGCACAAGGCCATCGACCAGCAATACTGGAATTGGTCCCTAAGACCCAAAGTCTATAGTGGAGGCCGGCGGCTGGGTAGCTTGAGTGTAAGCCCTCACCCGAGCTGATAACAGTGTTGCGGATGCTCACAATGACGTGCTTGTACTCAGAGTTGGCACTGCAGGGGGTGCCGATGACCCGAGGCCTTGAGTCTGAACCGGGGACTGGGAGGACCGAAAGGTGAGGCACAGGGCCTATGGTCCATACCGGGGCTGCCACGTCCCATAGAGGTAGACCCGTACTGGGAGTCGACGTCGTCGAGTTGTAGGGAACATGCCCTGTCACGCCCTGATCGCGGAAGGAACCCTAAGGTGCGTCAAGTTTATATCATTCATGTCAATCAGAGCAATAAAAATTTTGACAATGCCAGAGTGTGCTAAACAAATAATTCATCAATAACTGATACTATCAATCCATTATCCATGACATTAATCTAATACCACTAGAAACAAATAATCCATAATGACGACTAATAGCGGAAGACTAAAGGAATAATATCCATCAACATCCAGAGGTTATAACCTCATACATCAAGACTCAAATTAAATAAAGATACGACTCTAAAGGAAAGACACAACAATGACTCAAGGGAAGACATGACGCCGCAAGTCTTCTACAGTAATATGTTGATTTCCAGACATGATGTGACTTGCGCTGATGCTTAAAGGTTCTATACTCATCACTCTTGGTCATCCCCATCTGGTTGTGATTCAGTGTCCGAGTTACCTAAAAAATATTGGGAAACACTTGATGAGCGAACGCTCAGTAGGAATTATATCTCCAGACCCAGACTTACTTTAACTGATTAATACATTATGCAATATGGCATGTTCATGCATGAGAAAATGAAAGTAAATAACGAGAGGGGAATAGCAATAAATAACAAGAATGAACTAGCAAGATTTCAAGTGTAACAAGTAGAGTTAACAAGGGAACCAGGCATGTAATGTATCAAGTCACGTCATGAAAGGATGGCTATTTATTTATTCAAGTACTTACCCATCCTGGGCCACACAAGTCACGCAAGTCAAATAAAGTAATATCAAGCATGAGAGAGAGTGTGAAACGTCATAATCAAGATAGTCATGCACTCCGGTGCAATGCCACACCGTAATCATTTAACTACCATGGGCACAAGTACTTTTGGGTGCTCCTCCCAAGACTAGATTAGGCCCTATATATGCAGGCATTGGGTCATGTAATTTGGCATCCACTGTAGTTTTAGTAGCCAAGAGAATTTCAAAGGAATTAGATCATTGTAGGATGATAAGGTAGATTTTTGGAACAATCAAATTCAAGGCAGAAATCGTGTAGAGATGACTTAATTAGAAATCCAGGACACATTCATAAAATTGGGTAAATGGCATCCTCCATAGGCGCCGCAGATTAGAATTAACGTCCATAGTAATGGGCACTGATTCTGAAAATAGATAAATAGGCACGAAGTAAATAGCGTCCTCCAAGCAGGGCGCTATTCGTAAACGGCGTCTACTATTCTGCACGTAATTTTCAGAAGGTGACAATTTTCTCATAAAAGACAGAAATAGCATTTTATGAGGGCTAGACCGTCATGTTTCTTCAGAGGGACATGGCTATAAAATTGTGTAATAGATTTTTAGGGTACAACCTGCTTAGCTATCTTGAGGGAATCCAAGGCTAGTGTAGACGTACGGAGGTCTCTAGTTCGAAGGAACGGAAGGTCCCGCAGAGAGCTCAATCACCGGATCTACTCCTCTTCGAGGAGCGGGAAGACTCGCCTTCCATCCTGAAACTAGACTCACCCTCCATCCCGAAATTGGAGAAGCCTCTCCTCTCTTAAATAAAATTTCACTCTTCTAATCAACCTCCGCTGCTTTGAGTTTTCCAGGAGGACCACCAGGGGCTATTTATAGGATTGGAAGAGGTCTGATCCGAAGCTATCGTCATAACCTCTAGTAGAGGCATTTGTAACAAGGCACTCATTTTTCACTTTCATGTGTTACTTCGCCGTTCACTCGGAGTGAGTGAGGTTGGTGGCGTAGCTCTGAACCCTACGTGGTCTGAGGTTCCCTGTGCTCATCATGTTGCAAATGAATTTGAGCTGAGCTCATCCACATGGGAAAGTCGTTTAGGGGTCAGAACTATCAGATTTGGTGGTAGACTCATTCACAGGAAGAAAAGATTAAAGGACGTCATAATCGAATTTGGGGTGGACTCGTCCACAGGAGAAAGGACGATTAGAGGATCACGCCGTCAAGATTGGTGGTAGGCTCATTTACATCATTACAACGACCGAAGGACGTCGTCTTAAAATTTGGGATGAGCTCATCTACACAGGAATGGATGACCCGAGGCAGGGAACATTAGATTTTATGGTGGATTCTGCCGAAAGGAACGCGCAACAAGTCTAAGACATGATCTGTTACTTCGGGACGTCACTCTGCCAAACACGTCACGCGGGAGCATCATTGAGGAAAAGAGGCGTAGAAGAGAAAGAATGTACAAAGGACAGGGAAGTCAGACCAAGGTAAGCCGTTCCATCCATGTGTCTATAAAAGCTGTCATGTACACCATAAGTAAAGGGGCGGGTGTGCACATAAGTCACCAGGTCACCAAGTCTCATCACCACCCTCTTGGTCATCTCTCCCCCCTCCTAAGGCAGATGTCCCTAGGAGGCCTCATAGAGCTCTGCAAGGTAGTGCACGCTTCACCACGCGGCGTTCGCCTAGCCTCAGCGGCATGGTGCTCCTCTGTTGAGGAAAGGAAGAGGATACTAATAGGGAAGAAGCCTGGCTGACAGAGCCACGCCATGCTTTCTTCCCCCTCCGGTAGCACTCTTCGTCGTCCTCCAGCCTTGGCTTCGCGTCCCCAAGGATCAATCAAAGCTCCACCACATGGGTCTCTAGTACCCTCCTCTCATTCCAGCCTCGATGTCATTTTGTCCTCCTCCCCTCTCCTTTCCCTTTCTCTTTCCGCCCTCTCACACTCTCACCTCATCGTCTGGAGAGAAAATCCTCAGTTCCAGCACGTCTCGGGACAACTTCCCATGACGCCACTGCTCCTCCTCCAGCTCTGCCATTCGGGCACCACACTCTATCACCTGAGTAACACATTCCTCCGCAACCTTCACCCCGCAAGTCAGGGCATCTCGAATCTCCGCTGCCGGTCAGAGTCGACCGTTTCACAATGTAAAAAGCGGGGATAATGTGGGAGAGCAAAAAGCATACACCAAGGCATCAAAAGCCCATTTTTACTTGAAACAAAAAGGACTACATCAAAGGCGGGGCACTATGGGCCTCAACTTTCCTAACTCAGTTACATAAACACTCCACAACTCCCGGTCTTCCTCTATCTGCACCGTCACCCTCCGTGAGATGCTTGCCTTCCACGATACTTTAATCACCTTCACCTCCTTTGCGTCACCTTCTATGGCCAGCTCCCTTTCCTTGATCAAAGGAAAGTCGGAGAGTGTGGGAAAAGAATGACAAGGGAGCCCAATTTGTGGATAACACCAGTGCGCGTTGTAGAGGATAAATTCGGTCACACCAATAAGTCGGAGTTCCACAGCAGAAGATGATCTTGCGAGAAGCTCGCGAGGGAATAAACATGCCGGCGCGTGAGTAAACATGTCCTGTGCCATGGTATTGAAGTGAGTACGCCAGTCTCCGCGTGTCTTCAATATTCAAATTTTATTTTTTTAGATTTGGAGGCTAAATTAACCTGATCAACAAGGGCCTTAGCTTAACTGTCGGGGATTCTTCCGGGATACGATATGTGATTACATGGATAGTCCTCCCCCTTTTGACTGAGGCGTCAGCTCACAAAGTGATGTTTCACGAAGGGTCATGCCCAGGGCAGGTATCTGGTCTTTGAGGAGGGAGGTGGAAGACGGTTGGGGTGTTAAACCTAACATAGGGGTGCAGAGCATGGGGACCTAACTTCTTCCCGGAGCGTCACCTCTCAAGGAGTCGGTGTATTGTACTTGGAGTTTTTCGGCTGGCACGCTTACGCCCGGGTTAGATACCCCGCGAGGACTTTGCCCTCTTGTCGTGCTTTAAATAGTGATTTTCCCTCACAATGCTACACTACTCTTTACCGTTTTGCGCGAACCTCAACTCTGGTTAGGAGAAGCAGGCCCGGTTACTAGGATCAGGGATATTTTTCATGGTGTCTCTTTTCTTCTTTCTTTAACTTTTTCTTTTGAGCCCTTACCCACATTTGAGACTGCTCCAATATTGGGGGATGTCCAGGTCAGTCATCTAGTCCCTCAGTCCCTTGCCCATGCGTTGGGTCGAAAGGAGGAGAGCAAAGGACCGTCACCTTTCCCAAGCATGGCCAAAGAAGAAACGGAGCCCTGCGAGATAAAACTCCCGGGCCAAAGGGGGAAGGCAGTGTAATGTGTGCAAAGGTCGTGCCACGGAATCATGCCCGACGGTAAGAGAAAAGGTTACTTTATAGTTCAACAGTTATTTTAGCCAGACTCTATTACGGATAGAAGCGTTTTAAATACAGACCATTCCATGCATGTGATAATTCTTCCCCTTCGGCGTTTACAAGAAGATACGCGTTCCCGGGATAGACTTGCTTTACTACAAACGGTCCCTCCCAATTCGGTTGCAGCTTGGACCTAGGACCACCTGTACGAATGAACTTTCGCTTCAAAACCATATTACCCACTTCAAATTTTCGTTCAATTACTTTCTTTTGAAAATGGCGTGAGACATGTTTTTGATAAGCAGAGACATGATTGGTCGCATTCAACCTCTTCTTGTCTAAGAGTTCCAGCTGGACGAGTAACGCCTCTCGACGTTCGTCGAGATTAAGTTTCTTATCGAGATGCACCCTTAGGGAAGGGATCAGAATTTCGTACGGGTGTACCGCCTCCATCCCATAACTAAGAGCAAATGGGGTTTGCCCCGTGGGAGTGCGGATAGAGGTGCGGTAAGCCCATAGAGCTTCTATCAACCGTTCGACCCAATCAGTGTAATGGTGTGACTCGCATATTTTCTTGATGATTTTGAGAAGGGTTTTGTTAGTGGCCTTGGCTTGGCCCTTACCTTGAGGGTAATACGGTGATGAATGATGCAATGCAATATCAAACTTCTTACAGAGGTCTTAGAGTTCTTGCGAGACAAATTACGGCCTGTTGTCTGTGATAATGTCGCTTGGCATCCTGAACCATGAAATAATGTTTATCATGATGAAGCGGCAAATGGTGGTAGCTTTGATCTCGGCGTAGGCTTCTACTTCTGCCAACTTGATGAAATACTCGGTTGCTGTGAGGATGAAGGATTTCTGCTTAACCTAAGCATTTGGGTCACCTAGTGGTCCGACAATGTCAAAGGCCCACATCGGGAATGGCCAAGGTAAGGACAGAGGGTGGAGAGAAGACGCGGGAGCGTGAATTTTATCGGCGTGAAGGTGACATTGGAGGCACCTACGGACATAAGTGGAGTAATCTACTTCTAAGGTTGGCCAGTAATAGCCTTGCCTAAGAATCCTTTTTGCTAACGCTTGTCCATTGACATGCCCTCCACATTCACTAGCATGGGCTGCTTCCACGACTTTCCACGCCTCATCGTCATCTAGACATCTCATAAGAACTCCATTAAGAGGGTAAGCCCGTCCACCTACTCCCAGGTGGGACCAGCACACGCGTACTGGTAGGCTACGACTAGTGGAGGGTCGCTGAGAGAGTAGACTCTCAAGTCACGAAAAACAACGTCTCGACCAAGCACAAGGGGAGCTCCTCGCACCAACACCGTCGCACGGTGACCGTGGTCGGAGAAGAAAACGGGACTGCGAATCACCCGGTGCAGTCCAGAGCCTGACGGACCAACCCTGGTGCGCTACAGGCTCTGGCGGACCAACACTGGTGTGCCACAATCACCTGAGGGACTAACTTAGGCGCGTCAGGCACTCGGTGTGAAAACCACTGTAACGCGCCTTCCCGAGTGTGTTACAACACCTGACAGACCTAAATAGGTGCGTCAGAACACGAGAGGAAATAAACTGTAACGCACACCACTAGGGGTGTCACAGTCCCTAACGGACCACCACTGGTGCATTAGGCCACGAAACGAAGCTATCTGTGACGCACTCCCCTCAGGGCGTCACAGTCCCTAACGGACCACCGCTGGTGCGTTAGGTGGAAAGGAGGCGTCAGCCCTGATGCTCCTATAGAAACATAGTGTCTCGGTCAGGCGTAACATGAAAGCCCGAAACACGAGAAGTCACCTGGACTCTCAAACCCATGGGCACACTAAACGAGATAGCACGGTCCTATCGACACCCTCGAAACACAAATACAGAACTCACGGGTGTCTGGGACATTCACGAGACCGCAAGTCGACCACTGGGTCACAACCGGGTCGACCAGGGATCCACACATCACGGAACAAACACGATGAACATGAAAACTCTCCTCGACACGACACAGTGCCTGGCGGTCTAACATTGGGCCATCACAGTCTGTAACGGTCCAAACCTCGACCTCCACAACAACTCTGACTGTCCAACATAGGGCCGTCAGAAGAACAGGGCACCCTGGCTCTGACGCACCCAGCTTGGGGCGTCACAGCCCTAACGCACCTGTCCAGGGGTGTTAGAGAAACGGGCCACATCAATTGTGACGCACCTATCAAGGGGCATCACACAACTCTAACGCACCTTCCTCAGGGCGGTAGATGACGGGCAGCGTCAACCCTGACGCTCACAGCGAGGGGCGTCACAGTGCTGTAATGCACCTACCCTGGTGCGTCACAATGCACAAGCCATTAACGGTAAAAAACACAAGAACGGATGTAACAGTCGAATCCTAGGCTGTCATAGTATGTGATGGTTTATCGTGAGGCCATCACATGACTGGGGGACTTGCCGACACTATAGGGACCTGTTACGCACCCTTCCAGGGGCATTACAGACTGTGGCGGCCACTGGAACGACTGCCACAGCGTCCCGGGCACGAAAACAACGAATCAACCCAAAAATTCTGTTCCATGCCCTGATCATCCATGGATGATGGGGAAAATAATGGGGAAGCTCCCCTATGGCCCCTAGCATGCATCTAGACCCTCGAATCGGTCCGAAACACGATACAACGGTAGATCGGCTCATAGCCCCAAAATCATGGATTTTTCCCAAATCGCTCAAATAAACCCGCTCGGCTCACCGTAGCCTACCAAAATCGTGGGGAAGGAAGCACGCGAATTGGGGATCCATCTCCCTATCTCCACCGAAGAAACGACGTGTCGTGGACGCCGATCCACGAAGAAATCATCGCGAAACCCTAGCTGGCTCACGAACGCGGCCCTGAGCTTCGCCGCGCCTCCACTGCCTCGATCCTCGCCCGTCCTCACCCGCACCGTCTCCTCCTCGCCCCCGCCTCACTCCATCGGCCGTCGGAGAAGAGAGGGGAGAAAGAGAGCATGAGAGAAGAGAGAGGGTGAGAATTGAGAGATGGGGAGAGAGAAAAAGGGTTAGGATTTTTCCTTCCCACCCATTTCTTTCTGTTTACTGTTCAGATCCAGTTCTAGCAAGCCACCCCCGACTCAAATAAAATAAAAATTACATGACTAGATTCATAAACACATGACGAACACAATGGAACCATGCCGATGAGCAATTGAAGCTGTGGAAAAATATGAAGGGCGAGAGATGCCCCCATCAGCTATGGACGACCGTCTTCTGAGGGAGGATCTACCTCCCATTCCACTAGAAGACGGGTATCTGAGGACTCGTGTCTCTCGTATCCACCGGGAGGTGGAGAGGCTTGCACAGTAGTGGCCCGGGGGTGCCCGGGGCTTGTCATCTGCAGATTGAGGCAGTAGCGGGGCACTGAAGCCCCTGAGGCAGGCACATGCAGTCACAGTGGTAGCTCGAGCAAGGGCACCCCGACCAGCGGTGCCGAAGCGTTGGTGGGCCCAATTCGTGGCAGACTGCGGCTTTGGGAAGAAGGGCTCACTGGACCGGGTGCTCCCTAATGGGAGCTTTGCTGATACAGTGGCCAATGACTGGAGGTGACACATCGGCCATGCGATCGGGTCAGTCGGACCCGTAGAGTTTATGTCCTATATTGAGTGTGCTCACACTCTGAGGGATATCTGAGTGGCAGTTGCAAAGGTTGCCCGTGTGTTGGCACCGAGGCTGGAGTAGTTGGTTCCTCTTCTGTTGACCCCCTTCGGGGTCTCAGGTAAGATCCCTTGCTTAGTGCATTGTCTCAGCTTCACTATTTTCTAGGGTATGTAACTGAGGTGTTGTATATTGCTGTGCTTGTTGATAGGCTCTGTGGCAGAGGGTGATCACCCCTCCACGGAGGCATCCTCAGAGAGTGGAGATAGGGGCCTATAGCCTAGGCAGAAGCACCCTCGAATGGATACCGAGACGACTGGAGTTGGTGAGTCCTCTGGGGGACTCGGGGCTGGGGAGCAGGTTGAGGCAGAGGTAGCTTTGAGTAAGCCTCGCATTCGCCTCTTTTCTTCTTAATGGTTTGACCATGATGACTGACTAACCCTATCTTGCTGGATTTGTTTATTGTAGCCCCACTAGAGATCGGCGTGGAGGCGACCTTCTCGCCCTCTCAGGAGGTTGATCCCCTACCTGATGATGGGGTTGAGTGCGAGATAGATATGGAGGGGTTCCTTCGTGTGATGGACGAGATTGCCCCTAACATTGAGGCATTCCCTGACTTTGAGTCATGGAAGGCTTCAGTGAAGGCCCGCTCAGGTGAGAGCCTCTGACACTGGACATACGCTGGCTATGGCTTTGCCTGGTTGTGGCCACTAACATAGCCGTTCGTACTGTGCAGGGGTGGCAGAGGTATTGGGGGCCGTGGGCCCATCCGAGACACAGAGTGGAGCATCCGGCCAGGTAGGGGACTCAGTGCCAGTTGTAGCCTGAGGTAGCTCAGGTAAGCGTCGAACTGCTATGAAAGGAGTGACCCTATTTTTGTTGTGCTTTTGACATGTCGGGATTACTGACTAGGTTTGTGTTGTTTGCTTGCCAGGTGAGGATGCGGCTGCCACTCTAGAGATCATCCAGGAGTTGGCTAGCGCCAGCCGGTCAGTGGCTCTCCCATCCTTTGAGGGCGAGTTTGAGCAGATGGCCCCCTTGCCTTCGTCTGTTGCTGGGGATGCACCGGGTGCACTACCACAACTACTGGCGAGGGTGCCTCTCCCCCCTTTGCCCACTGTGGTGTTAGCCTGCACCGCGGGACTGGTCGAGTCCTCTATTGTGGGACCCTCAGGTATGCGGCTGAGTGCTTAGTCATTTGTGGTGGGGGCTTTCTGGGTTGCCCATCAATGCAAAGCTCCCATTGGTATTGATTACAGGTACCTTTTCGCCTCTAGAGGAGGGTGAGCTTCCCCGTGGCATGACCGGGGTAGCCAGGGGCGAGCCCACGGCCGAGGGTTCGACTGGAGGTGACGAGGAGCTCGTCAACATTGAGGGGGTTTCCGAAGCGGACGCCCCTGCTAGTGAGCTTCTTCCCATCACTGGCTTAGTAGGGGTCCCGCGGAACCCCAACCAAAAACAACGGCAGTAGCGGAAAGTAGCAACTATAGCTAGAACAATAACAATAGTAGGAATAGTAAGACTCGGTGGCCAGCAAAATCTTGGCTCTATAGCTACTCCTACTGTACCGAAACGGAACCCAACACCCCGATCCCACGGTCGGGGAACCAACTAGACATGAACCACCAGACTACGACCACCCTAGTTATACTACCAAGAAAAGGACACTACGCTATCGACGTGGAGGCCTGTCCTTACAGACAAGGGCCCACCGAAATCATGCGGTCAGGAAACACAGTCACAACCTTGTCATCGTGAACTCTACACTGTCTAGGGAGAAGCCCTCGGTGACACTCATCGGAAACCCTAGACCTCGGCTCCGGGGAAACACCCGAACAATACACGAAACCTAGTCTCGCAGACGGGTAACGAAAATCCGTGACACTACAACTCACGTCACGTGACGGGAGTACCACCCACCAGAAGCAAGGCCGAATGCATCCACTGATGACTTAGTCCGCAGCCTCAGCTATTTGCCTACAATGCCCTAGGAGGAGACCGAGACACTATACGGTAATCAGGAACACAGAACAAGGACTAACTAGGGTCGCACTCTTCAGCGTGTGTCCTCTGCCCCCAGCTAACTATACACACATAGACCATCTGCTCTAGGTCGGGTCCTCTAGCTGATTTTCCCTCCAGTCGGACTTAGGCTGCAAAGACAAGGGGCCCTACGGTAACCAGCGTAAAATTATCTCACTCAGGTACGCCGCTCCACCACTCTCGAGTGGGTCAGCACACGCGTGCCGTAAGAAGACTAAGACTAGTAGGGGCTCACAGAACGTGGACACTGAAACCACACATGCACCCATCACGGGTAACGCAATGTAACAGGTGGCCCGAGGCCACTAGACTCGAGACAACCCACTAGACCTAATCACCCAACGGTCCTTGAGTCACAAGACTTGGGTCAAGACCATCGCACGTAACAGCACAACACCGTCAATCTGGCCTGATTCCTAGGTCTGAAACCATAGTGACACACGAAAAATCCCTAGTCCCAGGCTGGTCAACTGGACTCACAGTCCAAGGCCATACACGTGGCCCACTCGGAAACCACTTCCCGAAGAAAGCTCACGATGTGCAGAGAGGGCCCTCTGCACCTATGCGGGCTCACAAGGGCTCGCTTAAGCACCTCACAGAAACCCAAGTCACCCGAACCCTCCAAACGCATGAACGTACAACTCGAGGTAACACGGGACCTCTGGACACCTCCCAAAGCATAAACACAAGACCCACGGTGTCTGGGACATCCATGAGGCCAAAGGTCAACCACTGGATCACAACCGAGTCGACCGGAGACTGACACAACACAAAACGGACACGGCGAGCATGAAGAATCGTCTTGCGGTCTACCATTGGACAGTTAGGGAGCCTAGCGGTCTACCTCTGGACCACTAAGGCCAGCCTAGCGGTCTAGCCAGGACCGCTAAGCCCCTGGATCTCGCGAACCCCTAACGGTCACCCTTCGAATCGTATGGCAGGGCCTAGTGGTCTGCCCCTGGACTGCTAAGGACCCTGGTGGTCTATCGCGCCACCGCAAGGCTCAAACTGACATATGGGGACACTAGCGGTCCACTACTAGACTGCTTGACGCCCTAGCGGTCACTGGAAGGACCGCTAGGTCGTCCCGAGTGCGAAATCGACAAATCACCCAAAAAATCCCATTCCACATCCTGTTTACACCCGTGTGAAGGGAAAAATAAGGGAAAACTAGTCCCCTACCTCTCTAGCACCGAGAGGACCCATTTAAACCCTAAAAATGTAATCAAAATGCTAGATTGGGCGCACACCCCAAAAATATGGATTTTCCCTCAAATGCTCAAATAAGTCCACTCGGCTCACCACGATATAATAGTAAGCAATTAAATTTCATTAGATCAGTTTGCTAAAGTAGCAGAAATAAAATTACTTTTTAATTAACAGTTTAAATTTAACAATTATACCAGAGTCCACTCTAAAGGAAAGATGAGCAGTGCAATCCAAGTATAGTCGACAGAAAAGAAAGATGTACACAAAGGTCGGGGGAAGCCCGACGCAGGTATAGCTGTTAGCTGCAGACACGTCACACAAGGAACTACGGAAGGAGAATGACGCCACCCACTTGAAAAGCAAGGGTGAGCCTTGTGTCGCTAGCTCAGTAGGGGTCACGCGGATCCCCACTGAAAAATACGCAGTAACACAGAAACAAAAAGTAGCAAGTGTAGCAAAGCAGGAAAACTACACTAGAATGCTGTCAAGAAGAGGAAGCAGGAGTAGGGAACAAGCAAGGAAGAGGAAAGCTAAAAGAAAAGGGAAAAGTCGTACCAAACGAGTGCGGCTGCGGAGCTAACCTTGGTTCCCAAGCTACTCCTAACAGCAATAGAAGGGTAAACTCTGAACTGGCAAAGTCAGAAGTTGTCGATCCGTTGACGAGACACCAGGCAAGCGAAGGCCTGCAAGGAAAAAGGGAAAAGATAAAAGCCTAGAAAAAGTCTAGACAGACTAGATAGAAAGCACACATGACTCGATTGTTGTGCACGCTCATCTAGACACGACCACATGCACAACTAAAACGTCGTGCACATGCCACAACACTACACTGACCTCGGGCAAAGCCACAAGGAGGCTAACCTAGAAAGGTCACAACGCTCGAGAAACATGAGAGTCACACAGAAGTCACGTGTCACGTAACTGAAGTACTCCCCTCACTTGAAGAACAGCCAACTGTGTCCACTGATGTCTTATGCTGCGCCTACAAGTGGCTCGTCTGCCTGTCGTCCAAAAGCATGACCGAGACCAAGACACTGTCAGAACCAGAACAGAACTATAGTCGCGATTGACTAGTCAGGTTCACATTTGTCGGTGCAAGTCCAAAGCCCTTGATCACATGTGCACACATTGGCTCTCGCCTAAGCCAGGCCTCGAGCTAGTATTCTCCCCCCGTAGGATGCTACGGTCGAGGACACTACTGTCGAGCGCGGGAGCCCACAGAACTAGCGTAAAAACTGTAAATCAGGAAATGCCCCGTCGTAAAGGCTGACACGTCGAAACGTGCCATAACACTACGACTAGTGGAGGATCATGAGACACAGACTCTAAAACGCGAGTGCTGGAATACAGACATGTAAAGAAACACTGTCGCACGTACTACAAAGCACCAAAGGTAGCACAGGAAACTACCGACAGACTCAGGACAAGGTAACTAGACCTGAAACTATAATGATCTTTGAGTCTCACGACTCGGAGTCAAGATCATCGTACAAAGCAAAACAAGCTGCCAATCGGTCTAATCCTAAGCCAGAGAAAATGACTCACTATAAGAAATGACTCACGGAGACATGAGGGAACACCGAGAACCCTAAGCACACTTGGATATGCAGAATGAGGTTAGACGATACCTCACGACATCCAGAACCATGTCTCGAACTGGACAGAACTGTCGAGACACACACAAGGTCACTTGTCAACCACTGGGTTACACCAGGTTGACCAGAACTAGACAATGACATTAAAAAGTAGTACAGAAGACTGCCAATGGTAAAAACACTCCTGGCCATCTTATATCATGGTCATAGCCCTCATAGGACATCAAGAGACATCCACGGGATAACGAGTAAACCATAAGGTCAAGCCAAGATATACGGAAATCTGAAATGTTGGGAAACCACACTCAGACACCGCCCTAGGACACGTACCAAAGACAGGCAGACGCAAAACAGGCCATCACGGCCAACAGACAACACACGAACCCAACTAGGGATGAATAGTCTATGATGGACCATTCAAGGGGGATGAACGGTCACAACACTTTGTGAGGAAGGAGGGAGGAAAGACTGATAGGGAAGGCCTTAAGCGGTGGAGGAAGAAGAGACGCCCTTCAGCCTTTTATAGGTGAGGGGGAGCTATTTACCTTAAATGATCCTCCCCTCTAAAACACGCTAAAGGGGAATTTCCCTACGAACGGTCGCCTCATATTCCCAAGCCCCACCAGCGGGACACGCAAAATGGCTAGTCATTTAAAGCACTGGAAAGCGGAAGGACGCCTGCCAAATCTACATGTGAAGAGTGTGCAGAAAAAATTGGCACTTTCCAACTACTGTAGATACGCTGGTCAAACTACAGCAGAGGCGACAAGAAACAGTAAGTCCATATTTAAACGCTACCATCCTATAGTTTTCAAAAGGTAGGCTTTTATAGAAATACACAAAAGGAGAAATTCTTTTTCAAGCGAAAATACATGTAAAGAAGGAGAAGGAAAAAGTAGATACATCAGGCCTCGGGCCCATTCTGTGGATTGGGGGACGAAGACTCCTCGGCACCAGGCGATCTGCACCTGGCACCCTTGGCGACGATCGACCCAGGCACTGACCCCACCGGCATGGGAAATGCCTCGATCGTGCGCCCTCCGGAGGCAGCCGGAGTTGATGATCCCTTGGACGTGGAAGAACCCCCTTGACTGGCACTCTCCCTCGGCGCTGAGCTAGTAGAGTCAGAGGATGCCACATCCGAGTCATAGCACTGCCCCGATGGAAAAGTGACCACCCCTGGTGCCTGCCCCTCAGCTGAAAAGATGGCTCGGTCATAGCGCTGGGCGAATCCCATCCGGATGCCTCGACAAAACCTGACTCGGAGTAGGGGAGAGCAGCCTTTTGGAGGTCAGCCTGATAGGCCTCTGAGCACTTGTACTACTCGAGCGCCTCCACTCCTGTCAACTCCACCCTACTCGCGAGCTTAGTAGACTTTCGCTCTGCCTCGGCCAACCTCTGCTCCGCCTCGATCGACCTCTTCTTCGGCTCAGCTGCACAACCTCAGCTTCCATCTGAAGTCGCTTGACCTCCTCGGCTCGGCCCCCGAGCTCCGCACGCTCAGTCTCCCACTGGCCATCACGCCCGGTCTGAGCCGCACGCCCCTGCTTCAGAAGCTTGCTCTTCAGATCAAGAGAGGTGCGGACCTGAGCCAGCTCTTCAACAGACACCAGAGCCTCCGCCTGACTCGATTTTGCCTGTTCCTAAAGCAGGGTGACCTCCCGTCAAAGCTCCTCGAGATATGCAGTGAGCCAAGCGATATTCCTATCAGACACACCGATGGCCCAAGCAAAAGTCGATCGCTCTGACTCCACGCGAGTATAGACTTCGGCTATGTTAGCCCACATCTGGGCTAGAAATAAATCACCCTCCATGATCATCTCAAGGACTGTGGACGGAGGACGCTGCCTATCTCCTCCTCGCACTATCCCCGAGGCTATGTTATGACACCTCCGATATAGGGGACCCTGGATGGCGGGAAGAGAGCCAGTCCACTCCGGAGTGATCGGAATGTAGGCTCCCCCTCCCAGTGATACTCCCTCAGGAGCCCCGCCGGCCAGCTCAGACTGGGCCGCCTCGTCCCGTGCCTCTCCTGCCTCGGACAGTCGGGGTTGGGTCGCATCTCCTCGCGGCCCCCCGACCTCAACCGGCTCGGCTCTAACACATCCACTCTGCGTCGCTCCAGCTTCGCTCGACGCTCCAGCATTGGCCACCACTGCCAGAGAGTCACCTGCCCCCACCACAACCTCCATGACCTCATCGGCCCCCTCTCGCTTGGCTGATGGGGTCATCACCACCCGATCCCGCACTCAGGGCCCGTCTCCTCGCCCCGGGTGCATCCAGCATGGTCTACATATTTATTTTTGAGTCCTATGTAATTTTTATTTGAGTCATGTCATTGTATTTTCCTTTCATTTGAGTCAAGTACCTAATATAGGGAGGATTATTTTAATCCACCCCCACCCTCTTCTTCTTCTTTCTTCTTCCTCTGCCACCGCGAGCGCCCCTTCTCTCTCCCTTCGACCGGCGACGACCACAGTGAGCTCCCACCGACTGCAGACGGCACGGGGCGATGACGCGGCGGCGGCGGGGATGGTGTGGCGATCGAGGCTGCGTAAAGCTCATGGGGTTTCATGGAAGAACGAGGGTTTTTCAAAGCTTCCATTGTGATTTCGGCATCGATTGGGTGGAGCATTCGTTCCATTGAGGTGGAGTGATGTTCCCTAGCTCCCCACATTTCATTTCCATGGTTTCTAACCCGTCGCAAGGCCGAGAGGGGCTTGTTTGAGCGGGTTAGGGTAAAATCATGATTTGGGGAGTGATCGTCCGATCTAGCGATTTCCCGCATTTTTGGCCGATTCGAGGCCGTAGAATCATGCCTAGGGCTATTGGAGAGCTTCCCCCTTGATTTACCCCTATCCCGTGGAGGTATGGGGGCGTGGCCGGCGCTTTTGTACTCAATTCGTCGTTTCACTGCCAGGACGACATAGCGGTCGTCCCAGTGGCCGTTATGTGCATAATGCACCCAGGGAGGGGCGTTATGCTCCCTGGGTTTTGAGTCTGGCCTTCGTGGGTTTAACGACCCCACGACTGACTATTATATTTCACATAACCCCCCTGTGTTGGTGTGTTATGGGTTTTCGACTGTTGATTTTTGACCGTTGGGGGTCCTGGTCACATAACGCACCTAGGGAGGTCCACTATGACCATATGACGCCCCAGGGAAGGTGTGTTACGCTTAGCGCCCTTGCCTTCCACTTAACGTGCCAGAAATGATCCGTTAAGGTTATAACGTCCCTAGAGGGTCGCGTATAGTCTGTTTTCACTCTGTGACATAACGCACCATGTCTGGTCCGTTATGTACATAATGCCCCTCAAGGTGTGCGTTATGTTCCCTCTTCTAACTCGAGACTTAATGCACCTGTGTCGGTCCATTAAGTACTATAACGCCCCCGGGTAGGAGCGTTATAGTCTGATTTTCGCTGAGTCTATAACGCACCGGAGTCAGTCCGTTATGCTCTGGACTGTTCCACGTGACGTACAGTCCTATTTTTTCTCCGACTGTGGTCACCGTGTGACGGTGCTGGTACGTGGGATGACCCCCATGCTTCGTCGGTTTCGAACGTTGTTTTCCGTTGACTTGAAAGTCGACCTTCTGGTGACCTGTCCACTAGTCGTAGCTTCCTGCGCACGCGTGTGCGGACCACCCGAGAGTGGTGGAGAGCTTGACCTGAGTTAGATGATTTTTAGGCTGGTCTCTGTGGGCCCCTTGCCTTTGCCACCAAAGTCTGGTGGGGGGAAAAACCAGCTAGAGGACCTGACCTAGAGTAGATGGTCTGTGTGTGCACACGTAGTTGGGGGTTTAGGACACGCGCTGACGAGCGTGACCCCGGCTAGTCCTTGTTGCGGTACTTGTGTGTGTCTAAGTCTCACGCCCGGGGCGCTGTAGCTAGACACTTGTGATGCGGTGTAAGATGTCAGTGGATGCATCTGGCCATTCTTCTAGTGGGTAGTGCTCCTATCTCCTAGTAGTTTCAGACTCGAGTGTGCTAGACCGAGGTTCGGTAGTACAGTTCTATTAGAGTAAATAGTTTTCTTGCTTACTTTCTGCATCTCGTTACTTCTTCTGTACTCTTGTTAGCTAGAGTAGCTTTACTTCTTTGTAGGGTTAGCTTTACTGCTGTAACACTGGGCTTTCCGTGCGAGGTAGGGGTTTGCAGGATCCCTACTGAGCCTTCATTTTGGAGGCTCATTCCCTGCGCATTTTCACCATATTTCAGGTGAGGTGGTGTCACGCCCCGAGCGCGGAAGATACCCGGAAGATGCGCGACGAGTCGATTAATCAATCATGTCATTCAGAGTATTAAGAGGTCGCCTCCTCCGATCGGCATAGCTCTTCTGCCGGCTCTGAGCTGCCAACATCTTCTGCCGAACGAGATGCACTACCTCAACGCACTGCTGCACCGAATCCGGTCCTGTCAGGACATGCTCGTCCACCCAATCGAGCGGAGTCCGACAAGGTCGCCCATACAATGCCTCATAAGGAGCCATGCCAATGCTCGAATGATAGCCGTTGTTATAGGCAAACTCCACTAACGGCAAATGGTGGGTCCCACTTCCCTGCCACTCTAAGCAACATGATCTCAACATGTCCTCCAAAGTCTGGATGGTCCTCTCAGACAGACCGTCTGACTGAGGGTGATAGGCCGAGTTAAATGTCAACTCGGTGCTTAGAGCTCACTGGAAATTTCACCAGAATCCCGATGTGAAGCGCGGATCACGATCAGATACAATGGAGATGGGAACTCCATGCAACGGAACGATCCGCTCCACATACAAATGGCCAACCTCTGCACGCTCCAACAGACCTTGATCAGCAACAACCGAGTCCTCTTCGTCTGTCTATCCACCAGTAACCAAATACTATCATGCCCACTGGACGTTCTCGGTAACCCAACCACGAAATCAGTGGTCACGTGGTCCCACTTCCACGTGGGTATCTCCAAGGGCTGTAGTGTGCCTCCTGGTCGCTAGTGCAAGGCCTTCACCTGCTGACAGATCAAACACATGGCCACAAACTCCGCCACATCTCTCTTCATGCCAGGCCACCAAAACTGCCTCTTCAGGTTCTGATACATCTTAGCTGATCCTGGGTGTACGGCATATCGACTCCTATGAGCCTCACGCAAGACCGTACGCCGCACCTGCTGCTCAGCTGGGACGTACAGCCTATCTCGGAACCTCACAGCTCCATCCTCGCCAAACTCCACCTCGGTCATCGACAGAATATGGGGTAGCTCAGGGTCCGCATGCTGAGCCTCAGTCACCTGTCGACGAATAGTTGGCATGACAGTCAGACTCACAAGGACAGCCAAACCCTGATCCTGAGGGATCTTGAGCCTAAAAGTCATGGCCAGAACCTACTCCTAAAGCCTCCACTTCTTCGACAACATCTGACTGACTGATACCCTCCTACTCAGAGCATCAATCATGACATTCATCCTGTCAGGTTGATAAGATAGAGTAACATCATAATCCTTCATGTTCTCCATCCATCTCCTCGGCCTGAGGTTAAGGTCCTTCTGCGTGAATACATACCTCAAACTCTGATGGTCAGTGAAAAGCTCAAACTTCTCGTCGTATAGATAATGCCTCCAAATCTTTAGGGCGAAAATCACCGTCGCCAACTCAAGATCATGAACATGGTAGTTCACCTCATGTGGCTTTAGCTGCTGAGATACATATGCCACAACTCTCCCATGCTGCATCAACACAGCACCGAGACCTACCCGGAAGCATCCGTACACAACACGAAACCTCCCGATCCAATAGGCAACACCAACACTAGAGCAGTAGTGAGTAATCTCTTCAGCTCCATGTAGCTCTGCTCACACTCTCCCGTCCATATGAACGGCACCTCCTTCCATGTAAGCCTGGTCATCGGGGCTACAATACGAGTAAAATACTGAATAAACCACCGATAATAGCCCGCAAGCCCCAAAAAGCTCTGAATCTCCATGACGAAACTCGACCTCAGTCACTGTACCACCGCCTCGACCTTAGCTAGGCCCACGAAAACACCATCACCAGAAATCACGTGTCCCAGAAAGTGCACCTCTCGAAGCCAGAACTCGCACTTGTTGATCTTGGCATACAACTGGTGATCGCACAGGGTCTGCGACACGACCCTCAAATGATGCACATGCTTCTCAGCAAATCGCGAATACACAAGGATGTCATCCACGAATATGACCACAAACTGGTCTAAGTACAGACGGAACACCCTATGCATCAAATCCATAGTATCTTGATAAGAGTTTCCCTCAAATCTTTACTCCAAGCTATGGCTTCCCAGATTGTGATGCTGGCAGGGAAACGATTCATCTGGTGGAGGACCTTCTGATCAGCTCGAGCTCGAGCATCCTCTAGTGACGATAATATGTCGGGCTGGATCTGCTGTGAGCCGTCATGCTACTCCTCGTCAGGGAGTTGCACCGCCTTGCCCTTGTTACTGGGATCAGGTTGACTGTGACCAGTCACAGACTCTTGGAAGAGGGAGGCCAATGATGGCTCTTTCGAAGATGGCCGAGGGGCTGGTCCATTCTTGCCTGATGATCCTGCTTGTTCTGCAGGGTAGGTCTGAGCTGGTGCTGGGACTGGAATGCTAGCGATAGTCCCCTCGACGCTAGCCGGGTCGAAGATGCTGGGTTGCCCCCGGATCTCTACTGGTGGGATCGAGGCATGTTGTTCTCCTTAGAGGAGGATAACCCGTTCGGGATCGAAGGGAGAGGGGCGAAGAGACGGCTCATGGGCTCTACTGCGACCTCTGCTACGTCCACGACCACGACCTCGGCCACGGTCGGTGTGCTCTGGGGCTGGTTGTGGTCTATGTGGAGCCGCAACCCTTTGTCTAGTTCTGGATGCTACCAGCTCACCTCGCCCGGAGGTGTTGATATTATCTGGTGGTGGGATAGCCACCATGTTGCAGGTGCAGTCACAAAGCATCTATTCTAGCTGTTCCACGGTGATCTCCTTATCCTTATAGAACAAGTTGAGCTCTTCCGGGACGCGGAGAGTTTCGCCTTCCTTGATCGTCTGGATCATTTCTTGGACCCAGTCCCAGAGGTGAGCTCGTTTATGCTTATCTTCCCACGAGATGTAGCTATTGAGTGGGTAGGCCCGGTAGGGCGAAGAGGAATGTATTCCTCCAAGTCGTCGATGAGCCGCTGTAACCTCTGGAGAGGCGTCAGCTCTGTTGGGGACTGCAAGGCAGCCACTTATTCGGCTTGCTTCTTGAGCCGCCTTTGAGATTCTTCCTTCTATTCCTCTCCTGTTTCTTGGCGATGGCCGTCTCCAGAGGAGTAGGAGGAGAAGGCACTGGGACTAGAGCTGACAGGTCCGCACGGGGATACCATCGAGCCGATGAGTTTGTAGGGCAAGGTCAGCGACTCCTCTTTACCCGGATCTCAATCCAGGTACCTTCTGATTGCTGTAGTTGTAAGGTAGCGTTGATCGCCTGCTCGATGACTTCGAGTGGTAGTTCCTGGTAAGCTGGGATGTTGGGACTGGCATTCGAAGATGTAGACGAGGCTTTTTGCCTCTACCACGGTTGTGTGGGAGTTTACCGGGAACCTGTTGACTAGTGCAGGCGTCCGAGGACGTATGCACGGTTTGATGCCTTAGCCGCGGTGGCGGGGAAGGCTTCCCCTGTTGAGTTGGTGTATTGGTGCCGATGTTCGAAGACATATGTGCAGTTTGATGCCTTAGCAGCGGTGGCTGGGAAGGCTTCCCCTGTTGAACTAGTGTAGTGGGGCTGGTGTCCGAAGACATGTGCACGGTTTGATGCCTTAGCCACAGTGGCTAGGATTTCTACTGAGGAGGGGCCTGAGGAGCATGACCAACATCTTGCTTCACGACCAGACCCTTGTGGTTTGGCTAAGAATAGGGTCAGATGGCACTTGATGACGTCTGGGGGCCTTGTTGCCCCCGTTAGCTATCTGGATCTCTTACACTGAATGGCCTTTGCGATGGCGAACCTGACCTGTGAGCTGTAGGGAGAACCTGGTTCGGCAGAGCTGAGGTCTCGCTCAACTTTTGCTTCCCCTTTCTATCCTCGAGTGTTAAAGATAGAGGTAGAATAAGGGGAGGACGAGAAGGGCTGGAAGAGTCTGTCCTGGTCTCGCCTACCAGGACATCTTCTCGACCGAGAAGGACTCGAAGGAGTCTTGCAGTGTCTCCGTAAAAATAGCCAAAACGGTCCTGGCGAAGAGTACAATGTGACTGTAGTGACCACGAGTCGAAGAACTGAAAAGTAAATGGGCCGAAGTGTTCTCAACTCGGGAGCTACAAAAGTAGTCTGAAACTCTTCTAAAAAAAATCCAAAAACCCAATAAAGATCTAGCAGGACCAAATAAAGATCTGCCAAAGATCTAGGGTGTTACAGTCCTCCACTCCTTTAAGAAATTTCATCCTCAAAATTTAAGGACCAACAAGGGTAAGGCAGGGAAGAAAAACCTGACAATTATAGACACAAAACATGAGAAACAGAGTTCAGAGGAACAACGTTAGGCTATTGTCACGGAAGCATGCTCAGGAGTGAGCACGACCACAAGTGAACACAAGTCCGACACCTCTGAAATAAGGCAATGTCGCTTATGTCTCGCAAGGCAAGAGACACGACTACCAAAGTAAACAACACATAGAAACGAATCGACAGAAGTGACAGGCACAACCAACATCAGCTTACAAAGGAAACATAGACCTCTCAGCTGACAGCCTGACAACATCATCGGCTCCAGTGCCAAAGGAGACAGTGAACACTAGGCACACAGGACGCCAATGACGATTACACGGAGGAGCGACTGCAAAATCAACAACACTGGACCACACACAGCATTAAGTCAGTCCTCACTTAGATATCGCATCTGATCGAGTTGCGAGCTACTCCACCCGGAAAAGGAGCACAGCAAGCTACTGATGAGACAATGGTCCAGCACATAAACGCATAATCATATGAAAATAGCACTTGTAAAAACAACCGCCAATGGCAACAGCACCTGCAAGATTTCGACTCTGTACAGCATACAGCACCACAGAATACACTGCAAGCAGGGTCATATCAAGGCACGCGACAGCTGAGCACACGACTACAGTGAGCGAGTCATGCATCAGGCTGTTCTCCAAGGAAAGACCCACAACAATTGAAATCGATCACAAAATGACAAGAGACACCACAATCTTGGGGAATGCATCTCAAGGACTACGAACATGCCTCGAGAGCACAACACCCACGAGAAGGAATGTAGAGTAGAGGGTACTTTATCAGCATGGAAGCCGACAATTTTCCCAATGCTCGCAAATGCCAACACTAAAACTAGAGAAATGACCGACAACGGCACGGTCACGATAACATCTTGGCACATGCAGCTAAGACGGAGACACATCGAGAAGAAACAATTCTCTCAACCAGGCAGAATTACACGAAAAAAATCCTCGGCTCGTGGGTCATCAGCCCACACGCTTCCGCTGCGCACTCAACAACATACAAAGGCATCAGAAAGATCCTCGACCTTCGTACCTTAGTGCACACTAGGCGTCATCATAATCCCAAAAAATCACAATGTAACACGCCTCGAGTACTGATCTAGTGAGCAACAGAGGGAAAAAGTCTAAGTGCAATAGAGAAGAGCACCAGCTTCAGCAAAAAGTCCAAGGAAAAGCACTAATCTCGGCCTACCTTTGTGTCTTATAAATGGCAATTGAGCCTCTCAACATGTCGACCGTTGGGCATGGCACGACGAGACACGATACGCAACAGCTCTCGACACAGAAATTAGGTCCAAAGCCACGCCACCATAAAACAAGGAGATGATCAGGCTCAAATTAAGTTGTCCACACTTGAGCAGACACAAGACAAGGCAGTACTAAAATGGCAATTCCAAGGCCAACCTCACAATGAGACCCACCAAACAACATGGGAAGCATCGAGCTTGCTAATAGAAGCTCACCAAAAAGGGAAGAGCCTAGTTCGCTTGAGCAGCTTCTCAGCCAAAGGGGTTCAATCGAGCACTTCAACTTCAACAGAAGCGAAACACGTTAGGAGCTGACCAGATTTAAGCTGGGATAATCAAGGTATCGTAACAATATGTACGGCCATTGTCACAACTCGAATCCCCAATTCCATGAAAACCCAGAACAGAGTATCGTTTACAAGAACCAATCTACCCCTCATCCTCTTGGCGCAAAACCCTCTCGACGCGCCCCTCCGCCATCGGCATGGAGGTTGTCGCGCCAACGGGAGAGCTCTCCCAGCAAAATTCTGGCACGCCGACAAGCCTCCCGCCATACCACCGCGCCGAGATCTATCATTCCGCCGCGCCGAGAGCCTACTTTCCATCGTGCTAAGACCAATCTGCCCAAGCTCCACGCCAGTTCCTCCGTGCCGAGATGATCATGCCGAGAACCCTACATCGAGAGCTCCCTTTCCTGCATTTCACTCCAACCTTAACCCATGCTCACTACACTTTCAAAGGGGAATGACCAGGGACCCTCACGTAAGCCCCAAGGCATAAATTAACAGGGGATGACCTCCCCTACATCACACCGTCCCAAGTTGGGCTCGCTTATGACCCTACGAACCCAAGGAGCTCTGCCACTGCATGTGCTCCGACAGTTTCCGGGGGGATATCAACCAAAGCCATGAATGCGGACAGCGTTCTCAAGCCTAGTGTTCTTCTCTTTTGTCCTTCATCCCGGTTCTTTGTGGATAATGGACTATTTCCCCTGGGCATAGCCTAAGATAAGGGGAGGTGCTGCTGGAGTTTCTTTCGATGACATGAACCCCGATAGGTTAGGAGAGCATTGCCGATGCATGTTCCCTTCTAGCCTTGTTTCTTGGGGAATAAGAATTTCAGACTTGTCAGCTACGTACGGATGCCGAGGTGTCACGATGATTATTCGGATCCCATCCCGCCTCTGTGTGGATGGCTTCCTATTTTCACTTGGCATGATTCAGAGCCAAGGGGGATATGCTGCCGGAATCGACCCGTGCAGGCGAATAAACTTGTTATCTATTCACTATTTCATTCATGTATAATAATAAATACGCACAGTAGCACCTTTTTGAATCGCCTCCCGAGGCTTCCTACTTTCTGCATTTAATCAAGGGTTGTCCTTCTTAAGAAGGGCGTAATTAACATCATAACCTTTATGGTATGACGGACTTTCGGTCCCGACCCGAACCTCATAATCGGCTGACTATGTCAGATCAAGCGCATAATAAAATCTTGTTACTCAGTAACTGGCACGCCTACGTAAAATAAAATGGATCTATAAATCTAATCAAACAAATAATAAGCCAAATAATAAATAAAAATCCACGTCCAACATCTCCCCAGCAGAGGCTCGAGCCATTATGCGCGAGGTTCATTCTGGGCTGTGCGGCCCACATCAGGCCGGAGACAGAATGAAGCACAGCATCAAACTTAAAGGCTTCTATTGGCCTACCATGTACGCGGACTGCATCCAGTATGCTCGCATATGCCATCAATGCCAAGCCTTCGGCCCAGTACCTAGAAGACCTCCTAACCCGCTGCGTCCTACAGCCCCTACTTGGCCATTTGCCGAGTTGGGTATGGACATCACGGGGCCTTTCCCGCCATCTTCCAAAGGCCACAAGTACATTCTGGCCACCACCGACTACTTCTCTCGTTGGGCGGAAGCCCTTCCTCTACGGGAAGTCACTGGTGAGGTGGTTGCCAGGTTTGTCCGGCATAACATCATCTACCGATTCAGCGCTCCCACTCGCATAGTCTCCGACAACGGGACGCCATTCAAGAATAAGGCCGTATACCAGTTGGCAGCCAAATTTCACATCGATTGGAGGACTTCTTCGGTCTACAACCCACAAGCCAACGGTTTGGCCGAGGCCCTCAACAAAACCCTCTGCAAACTCCTGGCTAAGATTGTTAGCCACCGGAAACGTGACGGGGGTGAAAGGGTCTCAAGGCATTATGGGCCTACCGAACGGTCTACAAAACCCCAACGCGATGTTCGCCGTTCTCCCTCGTCTACGGAGCGGAAGCTATCATCCTCATCGAAATCCAGTGGATAGTGTTTGGGTCGAGTTGAGGTAGAACACCTCGGGTTGGGACTCTCCAAGAGAGTCCCGATCGGACTGCCTGTATAGTGGGTTGGGCCGTCCAACAATAGACCGTCCTTCTGTTTGGGCGGCCAATGGTGTGCCACACAACTCTGGATTTGTGCAGCCAATATGCTAATGCCCATCATATCCTACGGTCAGTTTCGGACTGCCCAACTGATACATACGACCTAGGGGCGACCGTATAAATCCTGTGCGGCCTAAGGACGATCGCCCATCCCCTTGCTATTCTTGTTTAATACTTTCCCTTGTTCCTCTCGTCAAGCTAACCTCTCTCCTCTCCCGTCGTCTCTCCCGCAGGGTCGGCGTGCCTCTCTCCTCTCACGTTGTCTCTCCCGCAGGGTCGGCATGCCTCTCCCCTCTCACGTCATCTCTCCCACAGGGTCAGCGTGCCTCTCTCCCCTCGCGTCGTCTCTCCCGCAGGGTCGACGTGTCTCTCTCCTCTCGCGTCGTCTCTCCCGCAGGGTCGGCGTGCCTCTCCCATCTCACGTCATCTCTCCCATGGAGTCGACGTGCCTCGCCTCTCTCGTGTGTCCCACTTGTAAGTCGGTCATCGTCTCTCTCCTCTCATCGCTCTCTGTCTCCCACAGTCCGAGAGATTGCATTTCATACATTCATACATAATACAAGAAAATTAACAGAAAAGAGAAAAAAATGAACTATGTCACTATCATATCATGTCATGTACAAGTATTTGGGGTACCAAAAAAGGCCACCCCCTCTGGCCTGTCACTGTCACCGCCTCCCTCCTACCTCTTTGATGGCGGGCCCATCGCAGAGGTTGCACCCTCCTCCCTCTCTCGTCGCCGGCGTCGATCCTCCTCCTCATTCCTCTACTACTAAGAGGAAGTCCCAAGGTAGCGCCCAACAGAACTGTGAGTGGCCTGGCTCCCGCTCGGGGCCGCATGGCTACCACTCATCCCGCTGCGAGACCGGCTCATCTCCTTATATGCTCGCAACTCACCACACAGCTTGAACGCCACCCGTCGATACTGCTCCAGCTCCGAGGCCACAACTCGGAGTCGCTCTACCTCCGCTCGAGGGAGTGCCGTCTCTATCGAGTCTGACAGTCCGACCTGTGCTAGCTACTGCTGAAGGCAGGCTGCCTCCTCCTGTGCCTCAACCTGGCCTTGCTCCGCCTCCTCCCTCGAGCGAACGCTCTGCTCCAGCTTAGCCTGTAGGTGCTTCGTCTCCTCCCTCAAGTGAATGCCCAGCTCCAGCTCACCCCGTAGGCAGGTCGCCTCCTCTCTCAGGCGATAGCACCACGCCAGCTCCTCACGTAGACGGGCGGTCTCGTCCTGAGCCAGTACGAGCTCCTCTCGCAACTGGTCACCCTCGCCTATGGCAGTGGTTAGCTCCGTCACCTGCACACATGCATTCACCATCAGTCAACTACATTGTAGTATATAAGCATAATTCACAAGGGAAAGTGTAGGGTGTACCTGCTCAGAAAGTGCTCCCTCGGCCACCTTGGCCCGCTCCACCATCCACTGAAACTCCGCCTCCCGCTCTGCTCGGTCGACTGGAGTCTGTGCTGAAGAAGAAGACGGAGCATCGGCCCCCTGTCTCTAGGCCTCCTCTGGTGAGGACACACGAGCTAGAGATCAGCGCAATGCAGCAGAGTGACACTACAAGTCGCGTAGCACTATTCGGGACTCGCAAGCTTCTTTATGGCTTGGAGATTGCTTGGAGGATTGGACTGGAGCCTGCAAACATTCATTATGTTTATTCTAGATTCTTTTTTGTAGGTCATTTGAGGGCCATTTGGTTAATGGGTCATTAAGAGTCTAGGTAAAGGGAATTAGGTCATTTTGAGTGCATAAGGCCCAAACCCTCCTTCTCTTGGTATTGGGCTAGGGGCACCCAAGGCCCATCTAGGACGCAAAGGGCAAGGTCAGTGCACGTACAGGCAAGGTCAGTGCACATACGAGCAAGGTCAGTGCACATGCGAGCAAGGTTAGTACACATGCGAAAAGTGCAAAGGGCAAGGTCAATGCACGTACAGGCAAGGTCAGGGCATATACAAGGAAGGTCAGTGCACATGTGAAAAGTGCAAAGGGCAAGGTCAGTACACGTACAGGCAAGGTCAGTGCACATACGAGAAAGGTCAGTGCACATGCGAGTAAGGTCAGTGCACATGCGGAAAGTGCAAAGGGCAAGGTCAGTGCACGTATAGGCAAGGTCAGTGCACATGCGGAACGTGCAAAGGGTAAGGTCCGTGCACGTACAGGTAAGGTTAGTGCACATGGGATGAGGTCCATGCAAGCTGGGCGAAGTCCATGCACGTGTTGGGGTTAAGGTCCATGCATGCTGGGCAAAGTCTGTGCAGGTTTGGACGAAGTCTGTGCATGTTTGGGGGTCAAAGTCCATGCAGGTTGATCATGCAAAGTCCATGCATGTGGGGCAAAGTCCGTGCAGGTTATTCATGCAAGGTCTGTGCATGTGGGGGGAAGTTCGTGCAGGTTGTATGGGGTTAAGTCCGTGTAGGCGGGGGTAAAGTCCGTGCAGCATGTGTAGGGTTAAGTCCATGCGGCATGTATGGGGTTAACTCCGTGCAGGGGGGTGAAGTCCATGCAGCGTGTATGGGATTAAAGTCCGTGTAGGGGGTGAAGTCCACGCAGCATGTATGGGGTTAAGTCCGTGCAGGGGGTGAAGTCTGTGTAGCATGTATGGGGTTAAGTCCGTGCAGGGGCATGAAGTTCGTGCTAGGCGAGGTAGGGAGATGAGGGTGAGAGTATGCCGGCCAAGGCATAGGTGGAGCGTACCGGGCTAGGGGTAGAGTGCGCCGGGCGAGAAAGGGAGATGGTGAGGGTGTAAGGGAGAGCGTGCCCGGCTGGGATGGCCAGGGGTGTGCCGACGAAGGGACCCGGCAAGGTGTGCCGGCGAAGGGACGCACTGCCGAAGGCGCCAGGCGGAGTGTGCCGGCAAAGGAGTAAGGAGGTGCACCGGGGAAGGCTAAACTGGGATGTGCCGGCGAAGGGCAAGGGCAGACCGCATCGGCGGTGGATTGTGAGAGGCCCACTCCTCTTCTATTTTCTTAAGGCCTTTCTTTTCTTCCTTTTTAATTTTGTGCAGTCAGCATGGTTTTTCTCTTCCCTTCTCTTAAGTATCTTCCCCTCTTTCTTCTGTGCAGGACTGGTGTTCGGGTTGCTTAGTCGTCATTCGGTCCTATTCTCTTCATGTTAAATGCAGTTCCTTAGCTCTGATTGAGGCCCTTTTGCCATCGTTTATTCCATTTGTTTGTTGCTCCCTTTTGCCCTTTAATTTTTTATTACCTTTTTTAATAAAATTTTGGCAGCATCTCCCCTTGACCTGAGCATAAGGGAGATACAGGGAACGCACCCACATGGAGTGGCGGAACCCGACAGTTGGAGGTGGGCGCCCGAGAGCGGTAACACCTTTGATAAAACTTTAGAAAATTCGGAGGAAACGATGAGTGGGAGGCACCTCTAAGACTGGATAAGGTGCACTGGGCAACAAAAGGGACTGGAGACTAGCGTACTGGCAAGGGAGTCCAAAGAGGCTGGAGAGGTGTGCCAGGCTAAGGGAGGCCGGTGTGTGTCACTGCGGGGCTGTGCCGGGGAAGGCCTTGAGGGACTGAGGGTGCACTGGGTGGAGAGTGGCATGGGTGTGCCGGGGGAAAGTCGGGGGGTGTACCGGCAAAGGGCACCTTGGGCGTGCCGGGGAAAAGCCACTGGCGGGCCGGCCGGCGAAGGGATTTCACGGGGGCAGAGAGCGTGCTGGGGAAGGGCAGCTCCAGGCTGTGCCACTAAAAGGGTGTGTCAGTGAGAGGTTGGCTCAGGGGGGGTGCTGTTGCAGGATCAGGTACCTTGAAAATAGAAAGCTGATTTCCCGCGTGGCTGAAAGTAGACTTTCTTGGATCCGCAGTCAACTACGGCACGATATCGCTCTAACCAGTCCATGCCTAGAATCGCACCGTACTCGGCCAATTGCAGAGCATACAACTTCGCTGGCAACTGCCCGTCACTGACGATAACAGGACAATCTTCCAGGTAAAATGGAGTGGACATGAAATCTCCGGAGGGTAACTCAACGAGCAGTTCACAGGGCGACTCAGTTACCGACTCCTCGAGATGAGCAAGGAAATCCTCGAAAATAAATGAATGAGTGGCACCTGAATTGAATAGGACACGAGTTGAACGATCAAAAATCAAAACCGTACCTTCGACGAGGTTGGATGCAATGGCTTCTGCACGAGTAATATGAGCAATCCGGCTCCTCGGCTTCTGGCTAGAGGCTGCAGAAGATTGCTGGGAGGAAGCTGGAACTTGTAAAAATGACGGCTGAGGCAGAGATGGTGCAGGAAGACGAAAAGGAGACTATTGCGACTGGGTAACCTGCGAGAACTACGCCGAAACGGACTTCATCGGGCAATCTCAGACCACATGACCCGGCTGATCACAGCAATAACAAACCACCGGTAAGGAGCATGGTACACTGGGATGGCTGCCACCACACCTCGAACATGGTCTCAGCTGACTCACAGGAAACTCACGGCACTGCTGAAATGAAGGAACAGATTGCTGCACGGAATCAGAAGATGCCGATTACTACTGCACAAAACCCGAAGATGCTTGACGGTTGAAATGCTTCTTGGACTTTCTAAACATCTGCCTCAAAGGACCACTAGGAGTAGGCACAACAGACGGAACTCCAGGTGCTGACGGCTGAAAAGACTGCTAGAATGGCACAACCAATTGAGCAACACTGGACTGAGAGAACCCTGCAGACCTCGCCAAATCGAGCTCAACTGCGACCGCTGCCTGATATGCATCATCCATGACAGTGACGTGGGTAGCAAGAAGTGGCACTCTCAATTCGGCTTGCAAACCTCAGAGAAACTGCTCGGTCTTTAAGGCTTCATCAGCAATAATATGTGGCGCATACCGACCCAACTCGATGAACTTGTTCTGGTACTACAACACGGTCGTCTCACCCTACACCAGATCTAGAAATTGGTGCATCTTATCCATACGAAGACAGGCCGGACTGTAGGTGCGCTCAAAGGTAGTCACGAACTCTACCTAGGTGATCTGACGAAGTGGTCGGGAACGGAAAGTGACTTCCCACTCTGAACTCCACCACATCAATGCTGCGCCCTGAAGTTGAAAAGTAGCCAGCATAACCTTCTTGTCCTCCGCACATTCCATTGATCGAAACACACGCCCAGTCGCCTCGATCCAAATCCTGGCAGCATCTGGATCTGACTGACCTTCATATGTCGGCGGGTGGAATAGCAAAAATTCCTTGAGTGCTCTACCACGGCCACTGGGTAAGTCATCTTGCGGAGCTGGCACGGCAGGAGCAGGGACTGGCACAATCGGGGGAGGAGCAGACATGACAAGAGGAGGAACGCTGCCACTCTCTTCCAGGGGAACATGAGCTCTTCTCTTACGGGGCGGCATCTAAAACATACGACAACGAAAAACACATTAATAATCATGAAAAACATCCTAAGCCAGCAACCGACGACTCGACTAGACTAGCCCTAGACAATCACATGTAATTTCAATTCCTTATATGATACCCCAATGCCGCTTTGATACCAACTGTAACGGCCCAGAGCTCAGGGTACCGATAACCCGATACAGGTATCGGACTACCGCTACCAAGAACTGGGGACGCCACCCAAGAGGTTGATGAAGCCCCTGAAGGGTTAGTGGGGGTTGTTGAGGAGGCGTATAAACAATTGGAATTACATCACACATATTAAAATTATTAGAGCAAGAAACCAAGTGGTCAAGTATGTGCACCCCCTCAGCCAGAAGAACGTGGTCCGACCGTTGCTGGAGCTCGAGCTCAGGGACTTGGCCCTGTCGATCCGATCGAGCGTGCTGACCTTCCGGAAGGGAGATAGCCTGCTGCTGGAGCCCTACTATCCTTTCCGCTTTGGGTGGAACCAAGAGTCTACCTGAATCACTTTTTTTCTAAAAAGAAAGGTCCATAAGTTCACCGATCATTCGGCCTAATGGTATTATTTCTTATGGTGCATATATACGTGCGAGATCCTTTTCATGTCACTCATCACAACATAGAAATGGGGTTACACGCACTCATCATTAGTAAAACTAGATGCTAGGTTGATTACTTCACACACTGCATGTTTCGTATATTAATCAATGTCCATGCATGTCTACGTTAATCAAGTGAGATTCTCTGCACACGAACCACACGCCACAAGGTCAGAAATCAAATCACACGAAAGTATGCAGTCCATTTGTGCAATTTATTTTTTTCCAATAAGGAGGGATTGTGCCACCAACCCGACCAAATCGAAGGAGCCTTCTCTCGCCCACCGCGTCCGACGTCGAGTTCAGTTGCGTAACCCACCACTACACCCCACCCACCACTCCGCTACCGCCCCACGTAACCGCGGTCAAGACCGCCGCCACCCTCCCCCACGTGTGCGGCTCGCCTTTGGTGGCCACCGAATAGCAGGACCCCACGTTTCCAACCTCCCGTCCCACGCTCCCTGTCGCGAACTCCGTCCTCACAACTCACCGGAGTGGTACGCCGCGTTCACACGTGTCGCGAGTCGGACGTCCAGTTTAACCGTGCAGAGTTCCGGAGGGACACTGCATCCCGCACCCTCGACGTTAACGTTCTACAATAAAGCCACCACCATCTCCCCCCTTCGCTCCCCCACCATCTCAGGTGTTTACGTCTCCCCTGCGTCTCCACATGTATTCCTGCTCTCCTCTCCTCCATCTCCAAGTTTAGCTGTCATTGCAAGGCTGTGGTGCTAAACTTGTGTGGGCGCGCAGCAGCCCCACGCCTACATAACCCGTTGTCGTTGTGGTCTTCGCAGGCCAGCACACGTTGTTGGGTACTTGAACGTGCAGTAATTAAAGTGGTTGCTTGATCTAGCACTGTTTGTGGGTGTGCGACGGGGAAGGGGATGGAGTTCCCGGTGATGGCGGCAGAGGGCGGCGACGGCCTGCACCGGGTGCCGGTGCCGCCAGAGCGGCCGTTCCTTCACACGCTCAAGGCCAACCTCAAGGAGACCTTCTTCCCGGACGACCCTCTCCGTCAGTTCAAGGGGCAGCCGGCGCCACGCCGCCTCGTGCTGGGGCTCCAGTACGTGCTGCCCATCCTCGAGTGGGCTCCCCGCTACACCTTCGCCTTCTTCAAGGCCGACCTTGTCGCCGGCATCACCATCGCCAGCCTAGCCATCCCCCAGGGCATCAGCTACGCCAAGCTCGCCAACCTCCCACCCGTCTATGGCCTCTGTAAGCTTAATCTCATGGAAACCAGACCCTGAAAGTCACTAGCTTTCCGTTCATTATCGATCCTTGGCGTGGAATATAACTCAGCACTGACCCATGCATGCTTGCCATCTTCTCCGCTTGGATCTCTCCTTCGGGTGATGACCGACCGGAACACCTGTGGACGTACGTCGGCGTTATTTATTTAGACTCCAGCTTTGTGCCGCCGCTGGTGTACGCCATGATGGGAAGCTCGCGGGACCTGGCGGTGGGGACGGTGGCGGTGGTGTCGCTGCTGATCGGATCCCTACTGGAGAAGGAGGTGTCGCCGACGCAGGACCCCACGCTCTACCTGCAGTTGGCCCTCACCGCCACATTCTTCGCCGGCGTCCTACAGGCATCGCTGGGCATACTGCGGTAAGAAGCTCCTTCACGTACGTGGTTGGTTGGTATATATTTGCCTGGCCCTAGTTGTTGTTTTTCTTCTTCGGGCAGAAATAGGTGAACCAAGGTGTTGACACCTAGTGTCGACACCTACCGGTCGCAACTTTTCGTGAACCGATTCATAAGGGTTTTAAACCCCTTCAAAACCCCTTGAACCCATTCCTCAACATGCCCTAACACCCCTCCTCCACCAGTGCCACACTCCATTCCTCCCCAAGTCCTCTTCTTGCCATTCCCTTCACACCTTCCAGCCCTAGAGAGAGTGGACGATGCCGCGACACCTGCACCCTCACCTTGGATGAGCATCCGTGGCCTCTCCTTTGGCCATTTGTTCCCTGGAGCGTGGGTGATCTGTGGAGACTCCTCCTATCAGCGGTAAGGGCCTCATTGTTGAACCGATTGACCCATCATCTCCTCCTTTGTCTTCATACAAGTTGTTTCCCCATGGCACCCAAACGACGTGCGCTGGGCAAGGAACCCATTGTGGAAACCCGTCAGAAGAAGGAAATCTTGGCCAAAAGCCAAGAATAACAAGCATTCCAGCAAACCCCCACTCTTGCAAAGTTCAAGATGATGGATAGGAAGGTTCTTCGCCCGCGAGCAGTTGATTTCAATGACTTGCACAAGGCACTCCCTGAACTACTCCCCTTGTTACAAAAGCAACCGTATCTTGTTCCCTTCATGGCCGATCACCACAAGATTTATCACTCTCTTGTTCTTCAATTCTATGGAAACATGGTTATCAAAAATAACAAGTACATGACGGTGATGAATGGAAAACCATTTATATCTCTCGCGACAATCTAGGTACTGCTTTTAACCTGCCTGATGAAGGAGAACTTTATGAAGATGCCATGTATGATGAAGATGTGGTGTATGAACTCCTGACGGGAGAAGAAATGCAAGACAGATCTGTTAGTGGCCTGAATGCCAACCACTTTCCCCCTTTGCAGCGCATTCTCCATCACATGGTGACTACCATTTTACTTCCAAAGGCCGGAGCCCAGGAAAAAGTCACCGACTAGCAAATATGTATTATCTACAGCATCTTGCAAGAATGACAAATCAATTTCCCAGCTCTCCTCTATAGCCACATCACTAGCTATCACCACCACCGACATCGCACTCTTCCATATGCCACCGCCTTGACTGCTGTCTTTCGTGCAGCTGCCATTGACTTGAGCAAAGAACCATGTCATACCTTCCGAGAAGGGGATATCTACACTGTTCATTCGATCTATAAAAATATGGGTTATGCAAGAAATGCTCAAGGTCATCTAGTCCGCACTCTAAAATCTGTGAAAGAAAAGGAACCTGATGTTGATTCTGATGAGGAAGCAGAAGATGCTCAGGATAAACAAGGCGGGACCTCCAGCACCCAAGCCACCTCTACAGATGTTCATGGGATACAATTGACAATGGAGACCCTGAGTGGTGATGTGGGTGAGCTTAGGGAGACAGTGGATGTTCTTAGCCAAGATGTTGTGGAATTGAAATTTAATCACACCACATATCTCCAGGCATTTCAGTCCATCAACACCTCCCTTGACTATCTTAAAACCGCCATGGATGCTCAATCCCAGCAGTTCAATGACATATATGCTTTTATACGTCAACCTCCTCCTCCACCAAACTCCAGCTCTGAAGAGTCATAATCTTCATGTTGGCACATGTTTCTAGTCATCCCGGTTCCCCTTGTTTTTGTTGATGACAAAGGGGGAGAGTTGTATGCTATGCTATGTTAGTTATGTTCCTACTTTCCTATTATATCGTGTGTCATTGGTGTTTTGCATGCTTGTATGGTCCATGTTCAGTAAGCAGTCGATTTTAGTCGGTTGTGATGTTAGTCTTGTCTCAATGAGTCTGTAGCAGCCATGGCATGGTCATAATATTATGTAAGGTGTTTTGATGTTGCATGAATGGAAATTGTGGGGACAGCTCCCTAGTAAGGAAAACTGATGGGAAGAAACCAGAATAGAGGAGGGGGTGAAAATGGCTCAGATTTGACAAATTAAAAAAATAAAAAATTTATAATGAATAGAGTGACTCAAAACCTCACTGGGTCATAAACTTACTCATTATCACGCGTGTCACCCTTATTATACCCTATGGAAGGGAGTGAGACTAAATAAAGGGGGTGAAAATAACAAAAGATCGGCGGGGTTAAAAATGTGATACATTGAAAGAGTTATGATGGAGTGGGTGATCCTAAATATGAATGGGCCCACAATTTTAGAACAGTTGTTGAAATGACTTCAATCATACGTGAGAGAAGGCGTAAGAATAATTATTATAATAAACTTGATGGGAAGATGTAAGAATACAGGAGTGGGTAAAAATAACACTGATTTGTTAATTTTAAAAAATATTTTTTGGCAAAGAATTTATGATGAAAAGAGCGAGTCAAAGGCTCACTGGGTAATAAACTCCCTCACGGCCACGCGGGTCACCCTTATTATACCCTTTGGAAGGGAGTGAGAATAAATAAAGGGGGTGAAAATAACAAAGGATCGGCGGGGTTGAAAATGTGATACATCGAAATAGTTATTATGGAATGGGTGACCCTAAATATGATTGGACCCTCAATTTTTACACGGTTGCACAAATGACTTCAATCATACGTGAGAGAAGGTGTAAGAATAGAGGAGGTGGTAAAAATAGCACAGATTTGACAAATTTAAAAAATATTTTTCGTTGAAGAATTTATGATGAATAGAGCGACTCAAAACCTCACTATGTCATAAACTCTCTCACGGCCACGCGGGTCACCCTTATTATACGCTATGGTAGGGAGTGAAGGAGGTGAAAATAACAAAAGATTGACGGGGTTGAAAATACGATACATCGAAGTAGTTATGATATAATGAGTGACCCTAGATATGAATGGACCCTCAATTTTCACATGGTTGCACAAATGACTTCAAATATAGGTGAGTAAAGGCGTAAGAATAATTATTAAAATAAAACTTATGGGATTAAATAAGAGTAGAGGAGGGGGTAAAAATAGCACAGATTTGATAAATTTAAAAAATATTTTTCGTCAAATAATTTATGATGAATAGAGTGACTTAAAATCTCACTGGGTCATAAACTCTCTCACGGCCACGCGAGTGACCCATATTATACCCTATGGAAGGGAGTGAGAATAAATGAAAGAGTGAAAAAAAGAAAGGATCGGCGGAGTTGAAAATGCGATACATCGAAGCAGATATGATGGAATAGGCGACCTTAAATATGAATGGGCCTTTAATTTTCGCACGGTTGTATAAATGATTTCAATCAAATGTGAGAGAAGGCATAAGAATAATTATTATAATAAAACTGATAGTAAGAAGCAAGAATAGAGGAGGGGGTGAATATAGCATTGGTTTGATAAATTTAAAAAATATTTTTCATCGAAGAATTTGTGATGAATAGAGCGACTCAAAATCTCACTGGATCATAAACTCTCTCACGGCCACGCGGGTCACCCATATTATACGTTATGGAAGAGAGTGAGAATAAATGAAGGGGGTGAAAATAACAAATGATCGACGAGGTTAAAAATACGATACATTGAAGCAGTTATAATGGAATGGGTGACCCTAAATATGAATGTGCTCTCAATTTTCACACGGTTGCGTAAATGGCTGCAATCATACGTAAGAGAAGGCGTAAGAATAATTATTATGATAAAACTGAGGTAAATGAGCAAGAATAGAGGAGGGGGTGAAAATAGTATTGATTTGATAAATTTAAAAAATATTTTTCATCAAAGAATTTATGATAAATAGAGTGACTCAAAATCTCACTAGGTCATAAACTCTCTCACGGTCACGCAGGTTACCCTTAGTACACCCTATCGAAGGGAGTGAGAATAAAGGAAGATGGTGAAAATAACAAAGGAGGAGCGAACCCCTCATACCTTCCCTGAAGGCAGGAGCGCTCTCCTGCCCCAGCTACTAACATGCCCCGGTCTTGATGGATTAGCGACACACCTCTATCTAAATTTGCAAAGAAGAAGAAGGAAGAAGAAGAAAGAATTGTGACTTGGCAGTAAATATGCAAAGGAAAAATTAAAGAAACTTCATTACACAAAAAAGAAGCATACATGGTATTGCGGGGCATCCCCCGGTATACATGAAGTATGCAAAAGAAAAGGGAAACAAAGGAACAGAAGAACTAATCAACTATTGGGCCGGACAACAGAAGATGTCATCGAACTCCAAGATCCCCAAAGACGGGTAGCGAATCAACTCCTGTAAATGGGACTCCTCAACCTACAGCTTCGTCATCTTCTCCTAGATGGATGCAGCTTGCCCTTCTTTTAGCTCAGCCTCCTCGATGCTCTGGACCCTCAGTTGTTCAGATAGCTCCAGTTCTTCTTCATTACGGGTGAGCTCAGCTCGTAATTCGGATATCCGATTCTTCAAAGAGGTTCCACATTGGGAAGTAGCATCAGTAGCATCCCGCATTCGTTGGGCGGTCTCTTTCAGTGGCTGAAGAGTAGTTTGACATTCAGCCTGCTCAAATTTTAGGGCCGTCAACTGGTCCGCTAGGCCATGATCAATGAATTCCCTCTGATTTACATGTTTCAACAATAAAATTACACGCTATGCCGAGTCCTCCATGGGCAGCCAAAGGCTTGGAGTGTGCCGAAGATGTGTTCTACTAGCCCCTGCCATTGTACATAGGACCCGCCGCATCGCGTCAATATGGTCTGCCTCAACATCTCTAGCTTCTACCATACCAACTCGTTCGATGATTGCAAATCGAGTCATGACATAGCAGAGTGATGGAACTCTACCCGGTTGTCAAAGTGGCCCAGATATCCTCGCTCGGCCTTGAGCACGACGATGGCAGGTTTGACACTACACCCACACCATCATTCGCTCCTTCAAGTGGTGCGGCTGAGGGAGAATCGAGGATAATGATCTCTCTCTCAACCTCTGATAGAGGTGTTATAACTTGAGCGTCGGGTGCAGGAGGTGGTTGCTTACTTTCTTTGGCTCGACCAGCCTCTATCGGTGCTACTTCGATGGGAAGCGCTAAAGTTGTGGAAACATCTGTAGCTTCTTCTGAAATGCTCCCCAGCTCTGGCACGGGAATGTCTTCTCCTTCAGGTTGCTCATAATCAATGCTAAGATGTGGCTGCTCCAGAGCTGTTTCTGGTTGGTCAGATCCTGCAGTTACTTCTGGCATCTCGAAGCCCGCTGCCAAAGGATAGTTTACCGGAAACCTCAGGGCTATGGGCCTCAAAACGGGAGCTGACACCAGCGGCTCCATGCTAATAGAATGGAGCGACATCATCACCTGCACAACAGGTGTGGCTATCTCAGCTTCTGTGAGCGGAACCTTCCAGGGGAATGTACAAAGGGTACCTCAGAGGGCTGGCATTATGATGAATGAAAGTGAGCTCAAGTCAGCAATAAAGAGCATGGAGAAGCTTACATCAGCAGGCACTAAGCTTAGTTCCCTACCCTCAAGAACCCCCATCTCCAGCTTTACACCATCCTCCCCTAGAGAAGGGCCAGGTGAGCCAGGGTCACTCCACATCAACCGTAACAGACTAAAGGCCGAGAAGTCACTTTCGTAAGAAGATGACAAGGCTACTTCCTCAATCTCTATCTCTGCCCTGGGGGATTCCTTGCCACTAGAGCCATTGTAATCTACATGCTCTTCAAAAGATGATTTCTCCTCCGGAGGTAGCCTTCCCCCTTTAAGTGCCATCGACCCCATAGTAGAGTCGCTAGTCAGAAGTACACCTTGCTTGAGGAGAGCTTGCTCAGCCGGCTCTAGAGCGGGAGGAGTAAGCAGACGGGACTCAACCAGAGCTGAAAAAGGGGTAGCAGGCGTGAGAGTCCAGGGTGCAACATATTATACAAATTCCAAAGGATGGGTGGGAAGTCGCCTTCAATCTCATGGCTGGGGGTTGGAGATGGTAAATTCTCCTCAACAAGGGGAGCCTCTTGCGCTTCGTCTCCTCTCTATCCAATTTCCTCTACAGTAGTGACCTCCTTTGTAACTGAAGCAGGTGGGGTTGTAGGAACTACAATATGAGGAATTAGCTTACACGACCAGTACTAAAATGGGATGTGAAAAGAATATACCTCTAGCTGGGCACGATTGTGCTTGAGAAGCTACGAATGCTTCAAAAGTGGCCATAACAGGGGGAGTAACCGCTGGCTTTGTGTTTGTAGTCTCCTTCTTTCGGGTCGCGGATGCCCGTGCTCTCTTCGCTCGATTAACGGCCTCCCCCACATGGGACCTCGTCCGCCTTTGCGGACCACCAGAAGGCAAGGGCGTAGTGGTTAGGGCCACCTCTGGGGTCTCAAAGTATGACAACTTCTATGCCTTTATAATTAACTCCCTGTATCACTTGGTTTCCTCCGAGCTGAGCCGAACTGCATGTCACACAAACATGGAGGTGAAGAAAATGCATATCGCAGTAAAGAAAAAAATGAGATAGTGGCTAAAGTTAATGAATAAGGAACACCTGTCGGCCCCGAGCATAGAGGAGAAAGTGGCCAGTAGAATAGCGAGGGCTCTTCGTTTCTTAATGGACCCTTACGAATGAGCCAACAAATATCCCCCATCACCTCCCATCGCTCGGCCAATGACACAAAGTCCGAATGGCCACGAGAAGACAAATAGTAATAAAGGCCGAGGTGGTCAAGCCCCTACATGTCGACAGACTTGAAGGAGATATGAAGTGACTAGCCCAATATGGCATCACTAGGGCCACCCACTATGAGACCATGGGAACATAGTAATTCAAAGAGCCACGGGGTCTCGCTATAGAGTGTGGCTCATCGGTCCTCTCTTCTGATGAAAGTTCTATAAGGACAAAGCTAGTCACTCATCTGGCGCCAGACGGTTGTAGAAGATAGAGGCTCCTCAACTGGCAAGGGAATCTATTGAAGAATTAATCGCTGTCGCTTGCACGACACAGTCCATGAAGAGTCTTCAGAAAGGTGTCCTTGTTAATGTCCAGCAGTTTTGGTTCAATCTTGGGTGAGCGGCGCTTGGCAGCCTTGCGAGCCTCCAAATAAGTTGCAACTTTAGCATTTGTCTAAAATTTCAACTTCTTCAGTTGAGCTGGGTCAATGTCTAGAACCGGTAGTGACTGGGAGTCCAAGAACTTATGTTTGACAACATCCTGGCATTCCCTCTTAGAGTTCCAATAAAAACCTATTTGGGCATTCCACCATTTGGTGTACTCTGGGGTCACACGGGGAAAACATCCAGGAGCTGGGACTCTGAGTGCGGTCGCCTCTCTACGGTGAAAGTAATCCCACCAAATGTGGGATTCATCCATTGCCGTCGGGCCAGCACGGACTCTGTTCGGCAATGCAAATTGTGTCGAGGAAGGGGGAATGTGCTGATCATAGCCAAAATTCTGACTGAATCAAAATGGGTAATAGGGCTCCAACCATGCGGTCCCGCCCTTGCGAAAAGTTAAGATGCTTGGTCTTATTGACAGCGCCCAATCAATGAACTCTTGCTCCAGAATTGGCCGTGTGCATGTGGTGCTAGAAATGGGATGAATATACTCCTCTATCTCTTGAAGGTGGCATTCTCGCATCTTGTTTACCAACGGGCTCGAGTGGGCGACCAAACTCCAGAAATGCAGGATGCCAGGCAAATCCATCGGGACCATGGTTAACTTCCCCTGAATAATGAAGAGTGGGTCTGAAGTTTGACCCGACTCTACACTCAAAAATTCTATCATCCTCGAAACCAAGTGTGGTGAGTGGAGCGCCTGAGGAGTCACTTCTAGAAATAGTGCACACACCCAAGCATTGAAGAAATGAAGGGGACCAATCATCCATAAATTTTTGGGAAGACGTGACCGATGAAGGTCCCCCAACATCTTGTATATTAAGTAGAGGGCAACCAGGCAAAGTGAAAGCTTCATGCCCCATGGCATTAGAAAAGCTGGGTAGATCGCCTTAGCTCTAATCAAGCTCTCGTCACCTTGCGGGAGAGAATAAGAACAAATCTAATATGTCAGATATGCAGCACAGTGGGTGATTGCGTCAACACCAGTCGGGTTGGGCCTTCCTCTTTGCCCTTTCTTTAATGAGGGAGGGAAAGTTGCATGTCGCCGATGTTGACCCCCGTTTTCAGCCTACAAGTTGAGTTATTTATCTTATTCACCTTCCGTGATGCCCTGAATTAACTATTATTTTGGAGCCTTCTTTGAGCCTATTTTGAGCCCATTTCTTGACCATTTCTTAAGATCATTGAGCTTTGGAAGCTTTTATCTTTGATTCCCCCACTTTCGGGCCCATTTCAGACGATCTGGGGCATCTAACGGACCCTCGGAACAAACCCATGTAGCAAGCTAGTCGCGGTCTCCATGGAGACGCGACCATCAGGTCACGGTCTTCTAGGAGACCACGTTGCGCGCCGCGCATCCTTGGCCTCATCCTTATAACCATTAAGGACACTCACAATCTCGTCGCCGTCGGCGGAGCCCTCCCGCTGAGCCTCCGCCGCCGTGACAATCTTGGTATCCTTATCAGCCTTCTTTCGGCGTGCCATTCATCATCCTCGCCAAGGCTTTAATTCTTTCCCAAGCCGCATACATCAAAAGATCACGCGCCTCAATGCGATCTTTGATAGTAAAAGCTAGGTTGTTTTTTCTTACGTCTGCCGCCACAAGCATCGCAAGCCACGGTTCAATAGCACCAGCCTGAACAAGCTCTATTCTGGCTGCCTCAATCACCAATTCGTTATTTGTCACCGGGTCAACCTCGCGCGCGCGGGGGCCGCCGTCTTTAACTTTGCACCAGTCTTCACCATATGTACACCTTTGCATCAAGATCTGTTTCTGTCTGCACGCCAAGCGCAGATTTGGCCCGCAACATAAATGTAGGCATTTCTGAACTTGTGATAATTGCAACGGTACCGTCCAACATATTGCTTTGCGCCCCAGAAAAACCATTAGTCATATTGAACCACGTAGCCCCGTTATTAGGGGACCATTGCATATTGATGCCTTGTGGTGATCCATTTTGCATCCCATTTGTCCCCGTAACGTGAACGGCAATAATTCTGGGGTTAAGAAGTATGACCCCATCACCTTCCTCGTTATTCCCGAGGGGCCATAATATAGTCATTGCGGCGCCCTGCTCTACTGTCGGTGTCGTCGTCATATATTATCGCCTCTTGCTCGCGCTGAGAAACACATCAATATCAGAAGCATCTCCCGCGCCATCAACTGTGATAGCAGGCCTCAAATATCTGGGTGGTGCCCCGATTGTGCGGCTTCTTGTTGAGTCAGTAAGTGTTGCGGCATTGCCGGCAAGATCGTGGCAAGTGAACCAGTTGGTAAGATCGTTGCTTCCTTGGATAGTTACGACCGCATCTGTATCAAAGTTACCTGTTGCCCCAATGTGCACATAGCTTGCTCCTGCGAGAACTACGGGTGCACCATCATCCTTTGTACTTCCATTCTCTTCCAGTTGCTCCCACGTGCACCAATAGAAATCGGCATCACTGTTGAGCGTGGTTGTTCTCGTAGCCATTATATTTGCCTCGCCTGTTTCATGCGGCGGATCATTCGCCGCCACCCTATGTTGGAGATCAGCGGCGTATTGACGCCGGGCTGAAATGCTTCGCGGGTCGGGCCGCCAGCCATATTAAGGCCGTCAGCAGGCGCCGTGGCATCGCCCGCTGTCCAAGCCTCGCCCACAGCCACAGTCGTTTCCGCGTTCGGATTTGCGCTCATACGCGGCAATATATCGCAGTTGACAAAGCGCGTCAAGCCCTCTATGTTCCCCGGTGGGCACGAAGGAGCCGAAGGGAGGCCGGAATGAGACTACCCCATTCCGCCTCCTGCCGGTGATATACTTCCGCCGCCGACCACCGGCGTGTCCTTCCCAAGAAAGTGCCGCGCGCGGGGTGCGTCATCTTGTCGCACATAGTCGCCGCCGAAATAGCCGGTCTCGCCGCCGAGCGCCTTGAAGCTCGGCTGCCCCTGGAGCCTCCCCATCGGAAATAAGACCGCGGCCCCGTAGCCGAGGGCGTCGCCAATGTCGGAGTCGGGATGGTTCTTCACGGGCACGCCGCTAACGAGACCGTTGTTAGCGACGTGATAGTGCCAGCCGCCGCGCAGCGCATACCAGACCTGCGACGCTTTGTCGCGGTCCACCCGGACCTTGCCGCGGCCGCCGACCGCCTTCGTCAGTATACTTTGTAGTGGGTCGAGCCGCTCTTGCAGGGGGACTGGGCCGCTGAGCCAGTTGCCGCCCAGCTCCTTGCGGATGGTGCGCACAGGCGACCTGTTGATGGAGTCCTGGGAGCGGATTTTGCCGGCGGGGTCGCCGATGTGGCGGCAGCCACCGCAATACCACAATGTTCCTCCCCCTACTGGCTTTGCACCTACTCGATCGGGTCCAAAAAAAGCCCATTATCCTCCACTTCCTTAAACCCTTCCAAACATTTTCTCGGCTCTAATGTACACTGGTGACATTCAGCTCCCTCCGGAACATCAGAACTGGAATCCGGCAGCCGATCAGTCAAGATATTGTATATATCATCGGCAGCCCAGGCACACAATTAAAAGATGTTATCAGTTCCTTGACTTGGTGTATGATTTGCACAAGGGGCAAAGGATTGACTAGGCCCAGATGCACAAGTTGATCGAGGACATCAAGGAGAGAAGAAGACAAGCAAGGCCGCAGTAGCCGGTGCCACAATAGTAATAGCTTCAGCAACCCCAACCTCACCCTCTGCAGTAGCAGTAGCAACCTAAACTCAGGATTCACCAAAATCCCATGTCAGACCATCCACTCGCTCTGCAACAGCAGCCACTGGCACCGGCACAAGTTAATGTTGTTCACCACCCAGCACCTAATGTTGGGTGGTCCTGTGATGATGAGATCCCTGCCCATCTCCTGGCCTTCCACCATACATACACGGACTCCCCCGCACCTTCTGTTCCTTCCATCCTCTGACCCACCACCCTGACCACTAATCCATCTATTATTCCCTCTAGTCCTCTTGTTGCACCTGTCGTGTTACCCACCATTCTGCCAACCCTCACACCATCACCGACTATGCCATCCGTCATCACCCCTTCGCTTAACCCTTCGCCAATTACCCCTCTGCTAGTGCCTGTTAGGCCAGCCTCCACCATCATCACTCCCACTCCTATCCCTTTCACTCACCCCACCAGGCCAATCGGGAGCCCATCTGTCACCGTGCTAGCACAGAATCTAGCCCTTAGGAGTGGGCATTTGTTTCAGAGAAATTACCCCTCCACTGGTGCACCTGCACCCAACCCCTCAATTCCTTCTTCAACAATAGAAACAGAAGAAACCAACCCCTTGCCTGGCACTAGATATGATTTGCTACAACACTTGGACTGGATGCCGGCCAAAATTTCTATTCTAGAGTTAATTAAGAGGTCCACGCTACACCAAGATGCCCTAAAGGCTTTTCTAAAGAAGGTAATGGTTAGCGAGGACGTGGCGGTAGATAGTTTCTCATCAGTGTTGGACACTATTACCAAGGGGCCATCTATTTCCTTTTTTGAGTCAGAGTTAGCACCCCTAGAGGAATGTCAGATGCCATTATGTATTTCGATTTCACTGAACGAAGTGGCTGTTGATTCAGCTCTAGTGGACATGGGAGCATCTATCAATGTCTGTCCATTGAGCATGTTGCATGCCTGCAACATCTCTGAAGACATGTTAAGACCAACACTGATGACCATTGAGCATATGATAATTCTAGGAGAGCTTGCCACGGGGTCGTAACAGTTCAGGCTGAGCTAGGGCCTTTGACAATGTGATGTGAAACGACTCTCTTGGACCTAGTACGACAAGCAACCTAATGAGTTGATAACGTCACACTAGCGAACTCACTCGCGAAGGCGCACTTGGGTCCGGAGGAGGGCCGACGATGGCTGGGAGGGTCCGAGGTCGGACCTCAAAGCTCCAAGGGTCGGTCAGGTGGGAATAGCTCCTAATGGGCTAGGGATGCCCAATTCCACGGGTGGCCGGCACGCCGAAGGCGTGGGATGTAATGGCTCGCTCTCAACTCACCCCGCGGCGAACACTCAGATTGGTTGAATTTGGATTGGACACTCGCCTCACCTCCGACGAACAATCAAGAGCAATACTAAGCTAGCAACGATAATATCTAACAGCACAGGGTGTCCAGGAGCTCACCTGATCGGCGTGAAGACACCGATCCCGACTGGAGACGAGGGCGAGCGGGGAAGTGTGGGGGTTCCCGCACACGGCGTCGATGTCGCTTCCGGAGGGCCCTTTGTCAATTATTAGTTTAGTATTATACAAAAGTCGTTCTAGCGTGCCTCTGACTGTACGTCCCGATAATTCCACCTTTGTTCGGGGCGTGACATTGTAGGATGGTGAATAGGGCTGAGCTAATGGAGTCGCTCGAGTTGGAGGAGGGACGCTCGAGGGCTAGGGAGAGTCTAGAGGTGTACGTAGCCAGGATGGTTGAGAGAGCTAGGGCCACTTTTTGTTTAGCCCCTCCCAGAGAGAGAGAGCAGACCTAGATTTGAGGAGGTTCCTATTCTTGATGCTTGGGAGACTACTGCTGGGGACAAAGGGGGACAGCATAAACTGTCGATTCCTCGGGTTGCTGGAGGACCTGGACCAGGTAGGGAGGTATGCATGGGGTGCCGCCATACTGGCCCACCTATTGGTAGACTTGTCTACGGGGATAGGTCGGGAGACGACCGTTAGTGGCTTCGCACCTTTCCTTTATTTATGCAAGTTCCTTATGCTTATGCTTCCATTTATGCTTATATAATGATATGCTAATGATATGTGGATGCAGATTTGGAGCCATTTGTATATCCCGATGGGGCGAGCTGGAGTCCTTCGCCCTGAGGCGATCCCCTTGGCCCGACGCTGGCTCCTGTTCGTGACAGGTGCCCCACACGCCTACGAGCTACAGGTCGTGAGGTGGGAGGTTTGTGACTACCCGGCATCCATGGTATGTATGCTATGTTTATGCATCTATCTTAATTCCTATTTATGAGTATGTGATGCTTATGAGATGTGTAAAGTGCAGGTGGTGTGGAGGCCCTATCTGGGCATGACGGATGAGGACCAGCCATGGGTTGCAGTGGGTCGACACTTGTTCGGGCAGGAGATTTGGCTCCACTACCTGAACGAGATCGAGCCCCTATGCCTTAGGCTGGTGATGAGGACCCTCGGCCTACACCAAGAGTGGGTCGAGGTAGCAGAGCCATGTGGGGTCGGTCGAAAGACTCGAGGATGTGCAGTGATGACTGACTGGTAGCTACGCTTCCCAAAGTAGTATGCTGACTGGTAGAGAGGTAGCACCTCGATCGTCTCCCAGGCAGTGGATAGCACGGCGTACCTTTGGGCTTTCTGGAGGACATACGCCAATCGGCCTCAGATGAGGCCACGAGGGGTATGTGGGAATGCATGCTTTCGTGTCTAATATGCTTTACATGATAAACATACGACTAACAAGTGACGAATGCAGGATGGACGGGATGCAGTGGCAGTGGACATGTAGGCATAGCTTCGCACCCTGGAGACCCGTCTAGCGATTACGCGATCCGAGCTGCAGATGCTGGTGAGTATGCCTTCTTAAATGCTATGCTATGAGTCCTGAAGTCGGGTGGTCAGCGACTGACAGTTTCTTCAATGATGCAGCGTGCTGAGCAGAGGGTGGCAATGAGAGATACGGGAGGGGCTTCTAGCTCGAGTGCAGTGGACCAGGGCGCCCAGCTTGCTTCCTTAGAGGAGCGGCTAGAGGGGGCAATGAGACGGGTCGAGACAGCTGAGCACGACCTAGTGGCATTGGTAAGAAAGATTTTTTTTAATTAATAATGTAGTTATTATCAATCTTACTTGGTTGCGTGTGTTGTAGAGGCGGGAGCTTCAGGAGGTGATGACCCAGGCTACCTTGGCAGGTACTGAGCTTACGATCTGTGACCAGCTAGTTGGAAAGCTTAAGGAGGAGTGACAGAGGCTTGCCAGGAGCTGGAGGAGACAAGACGACGAGCTCCGAAGGAGCTGGAAGAGGAGAGGCAACGGGCCTCAACTGAGTTGGCAGAGGAGAGGCGACGAGCCTCAGAGGAGTTAGAGCGAGTCGCAGAGGACCGACCTCGAGAGACTGAGGAGCTGCCCCAGGAGATAGTCGTGAAGTCCCGCAATCAATGACACCCAAGAGGGGGGTGAATTGGTGTTTTCAACGGCTGTGATTTCTTCGGAGGTGGAGAAGAAGGCTGCCCTTCTGCAGGAGAATCGCCGATCCACCGCCGAGTTGATGGTTGAGGCCAACATTGAGGAGTATCCCTCTCGGGCGGTGAAGCCTCCAGGTAAGGGCTTCAGGGCCTTGTATTGATGTTGGGTCGAATTAGCCAGTTTCTTTTCTGATAGTACTCTTTTGCCTGCTTAGACTCAAGGTGACTGGCTGATGAAGAGACGTCACCGGCTGAGGTGGTGATCCTCGACGAGGAGGAGACATCTGCTCCCGGTGCTCCTCAAGCGTCTGAGAGTTCTTCCCGTGCCCGGGACAAGGGCAAGCAGCTTGCTCGAGATGGATCTTCCGAGCGTCGCAGGACCAAGCGCAAGGATCCCATGGAAAAGTTACTGCGGTCCTCGTCGAAGGCCGCAGCTACTGAGAGGAAAAGGGTGAGAAGGGCGGAGGCCGCTCGCCCAGTCAAAGAGGATGAGCAGCTGGCTCTCTCGACCGTCGAATCAGAGGGGGCCGTCACCGTTGGAGGAGTCGGGGCTGAGGTGACTACGCTTCAGGCAGTGGCGACTGATGCTGGGGCACCCATTGAGGATGATGGGGTGCAGGGCGACAGATCCCTATCTGAGCCAGTCGAGGCCGAGGGGTCACGAGGTGATGTGACCTAGACCCAGCCGATCGAGGCTGCGGAGGTGCGGGATGAGGCGGCCCAACCCGAGCAAGCTAGTGGGACCCCAGGAGTGGGAGTATTCGGGGGGGATGCCCCAATCCTGGCAGTTTCAGAAGGGACCTTCCCTCGTGCGGTGGGTGACTTTGCCGCCTGGGCCTCCTTGTACTACAGGTGCCGCTCTGTGACCTCGGGGTAGTTCGAGGAGGTCTCGGGTGTAGCTCCCCTTCCGTGCTTCTTGAACGAGTCATGGAAGGTGGCTTGATTATGGCCCAGCTGGGGGCCAAAATGACTGATTTGTTCGCTCGGGTCAACTCGGAGAGGGAGTCCCTGGCCTGGGCCTGTGGTGCATCTGACCGAAAGATCGAACGTCTGGCCCTTGACCTTGAAGACCTCCAACGGGAGGTGACCTTGCTCAGGGCACAAGCGGAGTCGAGCCAGAAAGAGGCTCAGGAATCGACCGAGTAGCTGGTCCAGGCCTGCTACATGGTCGAGCTGAAGGATAGGGTCCTAGACACATAGCGCAAAGTGCAGGTTGAGTGTGCCGAGCAGTGGAAGGACGAGCGCGAGGAGCTCGAGGGCCAGGTCTAAGAGGTCGAGTGACAACGGACAGAGGCTGAGGTCGCACGAGCCGAAGCTGAGAGAAGGCAGTCCGAGACAGAGTGGAGGGCGGTCGAGCTTGAGGAAAAGGTGAAGCAGGCCGGGGTGGATGCGCTCGAGCAGCACAAACGCTCGGAGGGTTATCAGGCAGCTCTCTAGAAGGCTGTCTTCGCCTACTACGAGCCAGGCTACCGTCAGGGTCTGCGGAAGGGGTTCTCATCGGGCAATCACCGGGCGACCCTTCTGGCCCTCGAGCAGGTGCACGGAGAGATCGAATTTCCTTCCGGGCAATGCTATGACTCGGATGAGGATACTATGGATTCTTCCTTCCCATCATCGAGCGAGGGCAGAAGTCGAGGTGCCTCTGTGTCATCCGAGCGATCGCCAACTCTGGCAATCTTGGGAGGGTGAACGATCGAGATAGTTCCCACACCGGTGGGGTCAGTGTCTAGACTGGCCGTCTCCGAGGGTGCTGAGGGCCGGTCGCTCGCTGTTGAGGATCCTTCGTCTTCCGAGCTTCGTGACGGGCCTGAGGCCTGATGTGGTTTTTTCTTTTTCTTTCCTTTCTTTGAAGTGGCCATGTAAAAACTTTCCTTGCGTCTACAAGTTTTGGTAATAGTAAATGCTGAATTGACTATTCCTTACCACCTTTGGCACCATTTGACCATTCTCTAAATAGATATTCATGCTATCATCCAGCTTCTCTTCTAGTTCAGAGATTTTATTTGTTAATTTATTGTTCTTATTTCTCAGCAAGGAAATTCGTTCTTTATATCTGAGAACATTAGCTTGATTTTCTTCTTGAATCCTTTTGATCTTTTCATCATTCTTCTCAATGACTTTCTCAAGGCTTTCATTTACAGACCTCATTTTACTCATTTCTGCAGCAACATCCTCACAACTCTCCAATTGTTTCTTCAGATATTTATTTTCAGTCTTCAAATGATCTAGTTCTGAAGTAACAAAATCAAAATTGTTCAGACATTTTCTGAAGATTTCATTCTCAGCTTTCAATGTTTCAATATCAGTATTTTCAGGATTGGATTTAGTGACTTCATTGAGTTTCTTCTTTAGGGATTTACTCTTTTTCGTTAGTTTTTCATATGACTCTAACAAATCAGCATATGCATTCTGCCAATCCTCTAGAGTAAAATTCTCAAAGAAATTTACCTCATCACCATTATCATCATCATCCTCTTCTTCATCTTGATTGCTGCTATTGGCCATCATGCATTTATTTCCATCTCCACAGCTAACATTCTTCAGTTTATCCAAAACTTCCTTGGCAGTCCTGCAAGATGAAACACACGAGATCAAAACACTATCAACAGATGCTTTCATCAAATTTAATGCTCTAGAGTTGACAGAGTCTCTCAGCCCATCTTTATCGGTCCATTTAGATTTTTCTTTTGGTAATTTATGTGGACCGTGAACTATTACCTTCCAGAGATCAGGATCGGTTGATCTTACATACCAATGTAAGTTTTTCAGCCACAGATCAAAATCATTACCACTGAATATCGGTGAATGCGCCATTGAAAGACAATTGACCAAATATAGGTCGAAGAGCAGTGTATGAAGATAACACCCAAATCAGACTGTAACAAGGCGAGACACCAAACAGCACAGCAAAGCACCAAAAATAGTAGGATCCTCTACAGATCGTTGGATCTAGAAAGTCAGAGACCTACTCTGATACCAACTGTTGAGGTGCTAGACACAGATTCAGAGGGGGGGTGAATGAATCCCCTTTCAAAATTATAGCGGAATAAAGCTTTTGACCACACTCAATGAAGACTAATAAAATCTATGAACTCTGTCACTCGGAGAAACTGAAGATGCTGTAGATAGATAGCCCAAGGGAACGCACAGACTCAAGTCACAAGTTCGCTCAAGGAACAGGAAACATTAATCACATATATTTCTCTCAAGCACTCAGTCAAACACTTAGTAGCAATTTCAGATCGAACAAAAATCACAAAGGGACGCTTCTGATATAGAACGCTCAAGCGACCTACGAAGGGAGGTAGAAGATATGGAAATGCACAACACAAGCAAACCACGGCACAATGAATTTTAAGGTGGTTCGATCCTCTAGACCTACGTCCACCTCACACTCAAACTAGAGTGTGGATTCCGTTGCCTTATAGCTTGAAAATCTGATGGGCCTCATAGCTTGCCAACAAACGCTGCCTAACAGCTTGACTAAAGGAACACTCTTCGCTCTTCCTCCAACCCAAAGGGCAACCACTAGTGACAGCAAGTCACTAGCAACCAGAGACCGAAGCCTCTTTTCCTCCAAACCGGAGGGAACCCACAAGTGACAAGCTGCCACTGGAAACCGGAGACACCAAGTCTCCCTTCCTCTGCAACCCAGAGGGAAACCACAGGTGACACCAAGTCACTTGCAACCTGGAGAGCAGATCTCCCTTCCTCTACACCAGAGGGAAGAACCATGAGCAACACCAAGTCAGTCGTAAACTGGAGAACGGATCTCCCTTCTCCTGAGACCACAGTAGGAACCCGACCTCAAGCCAGAGGATCAAAAAATAGAGATAGAAATTGGAAGGAACAAACGAAAAAATAAAATCAAAAACAAATAATCCTTCATGTTCTCCCCTGGTGAAGGTGTGGAGCCCCTCTAGAGGCCCCTTGCATTTCGATTCCCAAGCGGGTATCTTCAAACGAGGAGCCTTGGTGAACTTGTAAAGATTCTTGGGCTTGACCAGATTGTGGAGCAGCTATAACCTTCACCCCTAGCCATTGAACAAAGGCATGTCGAAGATATTGCTGATGGCGGGGTTGCTTCTTTGGAAACTGAGGAGGTAGCAGCTGAAACAGCCGGTAATCTGGCAATCACCAGCGGGGTAGAACTCGAAGAGACTATTCTAGTAGAAGGACTTAAGGAACCTTCCCTTGGTGGCCCAGAACTAATTTCGGACCCTATGCTTGAGGTTTCCAACCCCGCACTTGAAGTCGGGGATGAGCCAGCAGCTATTGTCCCTGCCCTTCCTTCACCCCTCGAGGAGAGTGGAGGGGAACCGGCATCAGCTTCGATGGAGATGGTAGTGGCTTCGAGCTCCTCAGCGATGCTGCCGTCCTCCTCATCGGAACCCTCCAACGCACTTTGGGCCGATATCGATAGTAGAGTAGAATTTCTCCTCCCTGAAGTTGTACCCTTGGGCCTGCAATCTTCAGACGAGATGGTGTGCCATTATCTTGACATGCTGCGACAGAATGTACTGACCCGCCCCAGCTTAAGTTATATGCAGCTGCGGGTGATAGCCAAGCGTATTTCTACTGTACTTCAGGGTTTTGGATGCCCCCTAGAGGAGTGGACGTAGAGTTTGATCTTGCTACTAAAATATTTGAACTGATGTGAATATATCGATCACATCTCAGGTAACCAAATGACGGCCTTGAAGCTTTAGCGTGCTGAGTGTTAGGCTACCGTTCGATCATCCATGGAGGTGGAGCAGCGTAAGAGAGAAAATGCTGAGGGTGCTACTCGCCCCATTGATTCTTTGCAGAAACAGGCAGCAGAGCTTCAAGCTGAACTCGCCCGCATCGGGGATGAGCTGAAACGCACTGAACGGTTTCTAGCACCGAGCTTAGACGAAGCTGCATTGGCAGTGGGGGAAGCTGCTTCTTTCAGAGAGGAGCTGGAGAGGCTTGAAGCTAAGGAATCTCACCTACAGGAGCTGGTTTGCTTCCCATCTTTGGGCTCCTTGAGTTCAAAGATATCTTTCACCGTCCGACTCAATAGCGATCAATTCTTTTTCTCCTTTGCTTTCCTTTTTCCTCCTCTTTTGCACGTTTCATGTAAGCCGGGGAATGTCCTAGGATATCATGTATTTCTCTTTTTGTGCAATGAAATTTCTTCTGTTTCACACACTTATTGTCGGCTTACGACTTTTCCTTCTTTTTATTTTTGCCTCTTCTCTACGCCTTTAGCTAGAGGGATACTGCTAGTTCATCGAGCCTGGGGTATGTCAGCTGCTAGGGAAGGAGAGCGCTCACGCCTTCAGAGAAGGTATGAGGAGTTCACTCCACCGTGGTGCAACTTCTGCTAAGGGTAAGACTTGATTAGCATGGATGGGAAGTGTCATCGACTGAATGCTGAAGGATAGAGAGGTTTTGTTTGCCGATAGGGCCAGAAAGGTTGGATTAGTAGTTTGTTCATCGATCTCATCGATGGTGACAAGAACTGATGGTAAGTTTTGTTCATTGGCATGGGTTAAGTGCCGAAGTAAAGAGTTTGTTTATCGACGGGGATGAAAGGTCCGAGTTGATGGTTTGTTCATTGATTTCACTGATGATGACGAGAACTGATGGTAAGTTTTGTTCGTCAACACGGGTTATGATGTGACACAACCTAGGACGTAAGTAAGCAAGCACTCACGCAACCCGAACGAGCCGAAGATGGCGGCCAACTCACACGGCACTCACCCGAACCCGAGGATGACTCGGCGATGCCGAGGGGAGGATGTGGGGGCTGGTCCCTTGCTGGTAGAGGGCCAGCAAGGCCAGAGGGTCGGTGAAAAATAGGTTGTAGTGCTGAACGTGTGTGAAGTGTTGAAGCTTCATGTTACGGTAGACAAATGCACACGTAAGGCTGACAAATAGACTTCTATGGGTGACACATACCCTCTTAAGGGTGAAAAATAGGAGAAGAAGCTAAGACCGATAAATGCACACATAAGGCTGACAAATAGGCTTCTATGTGTCACATATACCATCTTTTAGGTGAAAAATAAGTCTAAAAGGAGACATTAGCGACAATTCTCAAGACTATGTTCATTCAAATTCTTAGATAAATGTACTTTATTTTTGATGTGACACAACCTCAGACCTAAGCAAGCAAGCACATTCGCAAACCGAACGGGCAGAAATCGGCGGCCAACTCACCCGACACTCACCCAAACCAGTGGGTAACTCGGCGATGCCGAGTGGAGGATGTGAGCGCTGGTCCCTTACTGGTAGAGGGCCAGCAAGGCCAGAGGGTCTCCCAAAGGGGTATGGCGAGTCCGATCCTAGGGGCCGACCCGGTGCCGAGAGCATGGGTAATCACTCACTCCCACGGTGATCACTCGAAAGTCTGAGACTTGCGAGATCGGGCACTCTATCTCACCGGCCAGTGTAGCTAAGAACTAATATTGATTGAAAAGCACTGAAATAAGAGCTTGGGAAGAGTGCTTACTCGACCGATTTGAAGAAACTGATCCTGACCGGAGACGTGGGCGAGTGAGGAAGCGTGGGGTTTACCACGCCGCGGCGAGGAAGCTTCAACCTGTTCGAATGTTTACACCACTACGCCTCACACATGAGGGGGATCTTGGGGTGGGAGTTAATTGATTACAACCAAAACTACCTCCACGCAGGGAGGGGCCTTTAGCCGGCCAAGCGGGGAGGGGAAGAAGTAGGCTAGAAGCTTCAAAGATTGTCAGAGTCGATTCTGTCCCTTCTCAGGAACAGAGGATAGACAGTCGGTGTCGACGCCATTGTGACCACTCCCGAACTCGACTTTTGACAAAACCAGAGGCCAACTCCTCGTAATTGGACCAGGGTCTTGTCTTATTTTTTTGGAATTCCCAAGTTGTTGGGGCCGATCAGGGAAGAGCCACAAACAGAGTCTCTACTTCCTAATTCTGACTACTATAGAGCCACAACAGTAGGAAGCCGAGGCCGTCACGAACACTCCTAGACTTGGATTCTGGCGTGGCTTGAGTCGTTGGAACCTTTGCTGAGTCCTCTTCGAAATGGCACTCACGGGGATGCCAGAGGAGGTCGGAGCAGATAGCAGCAGCATGAACAGTGGTCAGGTGTCTACTCAGTCCTAGAGTGGACAGAACAGCACACCCGAGGGAGAAAAATGATAACTCACTCGTCCGGGGTCCAATCAGGGCGCCGCTTCTTGATTCTCGACGAAGACTCGTAGTGGAAGACCTCAGACTATTCCCGTTCCCAAATCTTCAGGTTGCTGGCCGTGGGAGTCATTGGAGTCAGCTTTAAGTTGGCAGTCTGGAGGGAGATGCGCAGTCGGGGAAGAATGACTCCTCCGGACGGCCACAAGCTCTGACTGGGACAAGATGACCGCTGATGCGAAGAAGACTCATAGACGCTTCCAACGGTATCACTTGAGCCTCCTAAAACGTTGGGATGAAGATGCAACTTCCTCTACAAGCTGAGGGTACTCTGCTACCTGCGACCCAGAACTGCAGGTTGAAGAGCAGAGGTGGGGAATGAGGAAAATGGGATGGGACTGAGGGTGGATATGTATGGAGGAGACTCCGGGCTATGGGGGGGTCCGGGAGGGGGTGTTCTAAGGTGTGGAAGGGGGAGAATGGGGGCTGGAGGGTGGTCTAGTAGGTGGTGAGAGGGGGAGCTGTGAATTTGGGTTGGGGGGAGAGAGGAGAGGGGGATTCTCTCCCTAATATGAATTTTCTTAATGGGGTGATTAGGGAGGGAGAATTCTCTCTTTCTCACTCTCTCACCTCTCTTTCTCCCCTCTCTTCTCCGGCGGCCGACGGAGCGAGGCGGGGGTGAGGCGGAGGTGGTGCGGGGGCGAGGACGGCAAGGACGGGTCAAGGATCGAGGGTCGGTGGCGCGTGGAAGCTCAGAGGCGTGCTCGTGAATCAGCGAGGGTTTCAAGGCGTTTTCTTCGTGGATCGGCGTCCACGGTGCGCGAAATCTTCGGTGGAGGTAGGGGGACGGATCCTTAACTTCTGTACTTCATTTTCCACGGGTTTCGTAGGCTGTGGTGAGCCGAGCGGGCGTATTTGGGGATTTTGAGAAAAATCCATATTTTTGGAGTTGTGAGCCGATCTAGCGATTCATCGTATTTTTGGCCGATCCGAGACCATAGAATCATGCCTAGGGCTAGTGGGGAGCTTCTCCCTTGATTTCCCCCTCTCTGGTGGAGGTATGGGGGCGTGGTTGACGTTTTTGGATTGTGTTCGCCGTTTCGTCGTCGGACCGTCATAGCGGTCGTATCAGGGACCGTTATGTGCATAACGCGCCTAGGTAGGTGCATTATGATTCGTATGTTTCATGTCTGGGTTTTGAGGGCATAACGATCGCACGACTAACCACTATGTTAGGCATAACACCCCAGGACTGGTGCGTTATGACTGCCAACCATTGGATTTGACCATTTGTTGTGACCGTTGGGGGCCTGGTCACATAACGTGCTTGGGCAGGCCCGTTATGCACTTTAGCACCCCAGGGAAGGTGCGTTATGCTTAACGCCTTTGCCTTCTGCCTAACGCACCAGAGGTGGTCCATTAAGGCCCATAACGCCCCTTGAGGAGTACGTTATGGTTTGCTTTGCTTCGTGACATACCACACCATTTCTGGTCCGTTATGTACATAATGCCCCCGGAGGAGTGCGTTATGTTCACTTTCGTGACTTAGGGTTTAACACACCTTTGTTGGTCCGTTAAGCACTATAACGCCCCTAGGTAGGCGCGTTATGGTCTGTTTTTCGTTGGGAGTGACGGACGGCTGAGTTGGACCATTCATTCTCCCCCGCACGACTGTGAGTCGATCGTGCACCTGTGAGTGGCCGATGATGGACCGTTTATCGTCTGAAGCCTAACCGGTAGGTTTTCGTGCTGATTCAAGTCCCGGGTGAGTAGACCTCGAACCACGTGTTGACCTGTGGTCTGACTGATGCTGGACATCATGTGGGGACCAGGTGTGGGGCACTGTGAGAGGTCCCAGGACGTGACGACTTCAGCTTGTGTCACCGTGAGTCGGCATTGGTACGAGGGGCGGTCCCCTGTACTCCGTCTGGTTCAGACGTTGTTTTTCGTTGACTAGAGAGTCTACCTCCCAACGACTGTTTAAGTGTCGTGTTGGACTCCGGTCAACTCGGTTGTGACCCAGTGGTCGACTTTCGATCTCGTGAGTGTCCCGGACACCCCAGAGGTTTCGTGGCCGTGTTTTGAGGTGTCCGTGGATTCCGTGTTATCGTGGTTTAGACCTAGGGATTAGGTGACGGCTCAGTGCTGTCGCGTTCAGCGGTCTCGACCCCGAGTCGTGTGACTAAAGGACTATTGGGTTAATAGGTCTAGTGGGCTGTCCAGAGTTTGGTGGCCTCGAGCCACCGGTTACGTCGTGTTACTCGCGATGGGTGCGTGCGTGATTTTCTGTGCTCACGTCTGTGACCCATCCAGTAGTCGTAGCTTCCACGGCACGCGTGTGTCTGCCCACTAGGAGCACTGGTGTGGCATACCCGAGTGAGGCGGTGAGTAAGCTGGTTACCGTAGGGCTCCCCGCGTATCGTCGAGTGTGGCCTGGGGGGGGGATTACCAGTTAGAGGACAGACCTAAGGCGTATGGTCTGAGTGTACACACGAGGCTGAGGACTCAGACCCGCACTGACGAGCGCGACCTCAGCTAGTCCGGGGTATGAAAAAAAAGAGGATGATAAAAGGCATCCTCCAAAGAGTCAAAGAGGTGGGGTCATAGACTCAAAGAAAAAGTAAAAGAGACTAGTTTAATAGCAGAAGAGGTGAGGAGGGAGCTTGAAGAGCTGCCCCCCTTACCAATGGGATCGACAGCGGAAAGAGCGGAGGGGAAGAGGAAGAGGAGGAGCAAGGACAAGAGAAGGGTGCGGTGCATGATGCCCCTATCCAACCACTTCTACCTTCCTCCTAGGGTAGTGTCGACGGTCCAAAAGAAGGAAGAGGATGTGCCACCATACGTCGAACCCTCTTTCGAGCTGCCCACCGATCGTCGAACGCTCTTTCAAACTGGAGAAGCAGGAACCTCCCCCTACTGCAGTCTGCATCTTCATCCTCTGAAATGCTTTCCATGCCTCACCAAGACTATCAGCCCAACACTTCGCGGAGAGGAAAAAATCGCAGAGAAAAGCCTTAAGCGATGAGGAGAGGAGGAAATGCCCTTCAGGACTGTTTTATAGGCTGAAAGGGAGCTGTTGCCTTAAATGACTTTCCCCTCGAAGAAGCACGAAAGGCAGAAACCCCTTCCCCAAGGCGGTTACCTCATTTCCACCAACACCCCCTCAACAAAAACACGTGAAGTGGCAAGTCATTCAAAACCTGGGAAGACGGACAGGCGCCAGCACCACGCCAGTTGCCTAACCAATCGACATGCGAGATATTCGTAGAGAAAATCACCACCTTTTCAACAACTACAAGTACGGTTGTCAAATTGTGCCAAAGGCGGTAAGGAACAGTCAATTCAGCATTTACTACTGTCACCATCACATACTCAAGGAAAATTTTTACATGGAAAGGATAGAGAGAGCAAAAAATATACATCAGGCCTTGGGCCCACCACGGAGCTTGATAGACGAAAGATCCTCGGCACCGGGTGACCCATCCCCAGCGCCCTCGGTGACGGTCGGTCCAGACACTGACCCCACCTGCGTAGGAACTATCTCGACCGCGTGCCCTCCCGAGGTTTTCAGAGTTGGCGATCGCTCAGATGAAACTGAGGCACCCCGACTTCCACCTTCGCTTGACGCCTGGATGGAAGAATCTGTAACTTCCTCATCCGAGTCATAGCATTACCCGGAAGGCAATTCGAGCTCTCCGTTTGCCTGCTCATAGGCCAGAGAGGTCGCTCGGTGGAAGCCTTGGGAAAACCCCTTCCGCAGGCCTCAACGATAGCCCAGCTCATAATAAGAGAAGGCAGCCCTCTAGAGAGCCGTATGATAAGCCTCCAAGCACTTATATCGCCCGAGCGCCTCTGCCCCGACCTGCAGCCGAGCGTGAGGAGCTCGGCTACCTTCCGCTCTGCCTCAGACTGTCTCTTCTTAGCTTTGGCTCGCACACCCTCGGCCTCCACCCGCTGCCGATCAGCCTCTCGAATTTTGCCCTCGAGCTCCTCACGCTCGGCCCTCGACTACTCATCGCGCTCGGCCGACACCTTGCACTCCGCATCCAGAAGGTTATCCTTCAGCCCAACCATATAACAGGCCTGAGCCAACTGCTCTGTCGATTCCTGAGCCTCTTTCTAGCTCGACTCTGCTTGCGCCTTGAGCGAGGCCACCTCCCGCTGAAGGTCCTCAAGGTCGAAAGTCAAGCGTTCAATCTTTCGATCAGACACGCCGCGGGCCTAGGACAGAGACACCCTCTCTGAGTCCACCCGAGTAAACAAATCAGTCATCTCGGCCCCCAGTTGGGCCAGAATCAAGCCGCCCTCCATGACTCGCTCCAGAAGCATGGAAGGGGGATTGCGCCCAAGACCTCCTCGAATCACCTCAGACGTCGCAGAGCGGCATCTACGGTACAAGGAGGCTCAGACGGCGAAGGCACCCGCCGCGGGAGGGATGGTCCTCTCTGGGACAGCCGAGATTGGGGCATCCCCCCGAGTACTCCCACTTCAGGGGGCCCACTGCCTGACTCGGATCGGACCACCTCACCACGCACCTCTGAAGCCTCGACTGGCTGGGATGGGGTCACCCCACCTTGCGACCCCTCGGCCTCGACTGGCTTGGACCAGGTTCCGCCGACCTGCGCCCCCTCAGCCTCGGTAGGCGCCCTAGCACCAGTCGCCTCTGTCGGGGACCCATCCGCCTCGGTCGTGACTCCTTCGATGGCGACGACCCCCTCAGATTAAACAGCCAGGAGAGTCAACTATGCACCCTCCTCGCCTGTTTCCTCTCGACGGCCACGGCCTTCATTGAGGATCGCTGTAGCTTTTCCACGGGATCTTTACGCTTAGCCTCGCGACCCTCGGAAGTACCATCCTGGGTGACCTGCTTGCCCTTGTCTCGGGCACGAGAAGAACTCCCAGACGTTTGAGGTCCACCGAGAGCAGGCATCTCCTCCAAATCGATGATCTCCTGCTCGGCCGGTGACTCCCCCTCATCAGCCATCCACCTCGAATCTAAACAGAGAAAAGGAAATCATCAGAGGGAAGTCTACTAATCTGACCCAGAAACAATACAAGACCCCGAAGCCCTTACCTGGAGGCTCCACCATCCGAGAAGGATACTCCTTAATGTTCACTTCGGTCATCAAATCGATAGTTGACCGACGATTCTTTTGAAGAAGGGCAACCTTCTTCTTCACCTCCGGGGAAGCCATCGCTTGCTTCGGAGGAATGTTCGGATGGAAGTTGGGCATAGTCGGGAAGGTCCAAGACTCACCGACCCTGGTCGGGCTTACCCAAAAGAACTGGGTCTTCCAGCCCTTGTGGGAAGAGTCCCTGGCAGAGAGGGCCATGCAACTCCTTCCCCTCTTCTCCTAAAGATAGAAGAAGCCCTTACCCGCATGTGTATGCTCCTTCAACTCGAAAAAGGCGTGGAAGAGGTCCAACGAAGTAACCGCACGAGTGATAAAGAAAGATGAAGGATAATGTAAAGGTGTATGAATTAGAGACCAACTGGACTGGAGCCAGTTGGTAGAACCAAAGCAACTTGACAACAAAGAGATGGAGAGGTAGGCGGAACCTGCACTTCCCGGCTAAGAGGAAAGAACAGAAGAAATCGGAGCGAGTGTCTAGACTGAACTCGTGAGGCTCCTCCAGAGAGAAATGGTACCACCACGGCAACCCGTACTGACCCTCCAACTGCCTTACCTCGCCCTCAATCAATTCGCTATGAAGAGGCTCCGATGGCATCGTGAGGACCCTAGAGGCTCGCTCAACCTCTTGCCCCCCGGCCTTGGGATGTTGGTCTGCCATGGAATTACCGGGAGAGCTAGAAGAAGAGGAGGAAGACACTGGGCTGAAGGACTCAGTAGGAAGCAAAAGTTGGCGGATCACCACCGTCATAACCTCTGCTAGCTCTACAAAGGTCGTTGTCGCTCTTCGCTCTTCTGGATCACTCTTGCGGCACATGAGCCTCTCACAAATGCAAAAGTGCTGGAGAGATAAACCCTAGGCGAGGGAAGTCTGGGATGTAAACATGCGCTATGCTTATAAACCTCAGCGGGAAGTGACGTGAAGTTCCAGTCACCGAAAAAAGGGAACTCCCCACATCAATTCGTCAGAATTATCATCATTACGGACGTATCCCTAGGATAGCCACAGTGAGTGGCCCCTGTCAAAGAAAGTCCCCATCTGACTCAAACCACCAACGCCTTTCCCAAATGCTACTCGACCGAGCCTGATCCTAGCTCGGGAGTAGGAGGGGGACAAGTGGAGAGGGGGAATTCTACCACCTAGAAAGAGCGGCCAAACAAGGTCCTACCTGACCGAACGAGGCCCAGCTCCTCAGAGTGACAGCCCCTCTGTAGGGGCCCACCAGCTTCAAGCCCAATAACCCCCTCGGATCAAGCACTTCCTAGGCAGCCTTCGGGTTCAAAAATCTGAGCATCAGATCGATCGGGAGAGTCCCCTCGGGACCTTGCATCCCGCTCGAGCCTGGCAACTATCGCTCGGGAGACCCCCTTGAGCCAGTGCTCCGTGCTCGGACCGACTAATGAGAGCTTATCCATGCAACTGTTACGTACCCTTTAAGAGTAGGGAGATCAAGGAGATAAGGGAAACCAAGAGTCTCAGGCCATAAAGAGCCCTGAAGGGGACGTAACCTCTCCTAAAACTCCTCGGCTCACAGGGCTCTTACATTCCATGAGTCACTATATAAACCTGGGAGGCCCTCCTACGAAAGGTAAGCGCTACTAAGCGATATTAACCCTGAGCTAGAATCACTTCACCACCTGGTGGAGAGGAATCTCGCGCCCCCATCTCCTCCTCACTCCTCTCTTTCGTATTAGAGCTATACCATATTTGTTGACTTAAGCATCTGAGGGTTTTCCCTGGGGATCCATCCTTGGGCACCCCTAATTCGTCTCCCTTCTTACAGTTCTCACAATCATGGTCATCGTCCTCAACCCAAGGATAGTGCGGGATAACCCCTCTTCAAAAATGTATAGGGAAAATGAAGGTCACCGACAACACGCTAGTTATGCACTCGGTGCAATGCCTCACCATTCTGTGACCTTACTTTTTTTGCTGCTTCGGTCACGGTTCCTTGGTTGGTGGGAGGGGATTTTAACTGTGTTGCCAAGTTGTCTGAGAAGGTGGGTGGAGATCCCCCGGCTTTAGCCTCTATGCTGGACTTTAACTCTTTTTCAAGCTCTGCTGGCTTGATTGATGCTGGTTTTCAAGGCTCTAGTACGACTTGGACTAATAATAGAGTTGGAGCTGCTAACATTCGTGCGAGGCTTGATCGAATCTTTATCAATAGTACCTGTTCTGCTGAGGCTTCTCATCTGGTTGTCAAACATTTGTCAAGAGGTCCTTCGGATCATTCTCCATTGCTTATCTCCTTTGATAGTGTGCCTAAAATTCCTGGTCGATTTTTGTTTCAGAAGATGTGGTGCACTCATGCTTCTTTTAAACAATTGGTTTCTGATGCCTGGCAGAGTGTCCATTCCAATCATCCTAATGCCCTGGTCAGGTTACATTCCAAATTGAAGGCTGTTAAAGACTCTCTTCGTACTTGGAACAAAGAAGTTTTTGGGGATATTTTTTTGAACAAGAGCCGAGCTGAAGCTGAAGTTGAAATCAAGCAGTGTCTTTTTGATGTTGACCCCTCTCCAACCAACAAAGAGGGCCTCTCTGCTGCTAATGCCAGTCTCAGTCAAGCTCTCTTTAGGGAGGAATTGTTCTGGAATCAGAAATCAAGGTTGGACTGGGTTGAAAGTGGGGACAGGAATACTGCATTTTACCATGCTGTTGCTAGGTGCAATAGACACAGGAATTTTATTACCAAGCTCAAGGTTGGTCATCCAGCTGAATGGTGCAGTGACCAAGCTGTTCTTCAGGCCCATGCAGAATCCTACTTTAAACAACTCTTCTCCTCGGAAGAGCATGAGATTGATCCTTCCATTTTGGACTGCATTCCTCAGCTGATTTCAGAGGCCCAAAATATATCTCTATGTGCCCTTCCTGATGCTGTTGAAGTCTGGAAGGCCGTCTGGTCTTTAAAATGCTCTAGTTCTCCGGGTCCAGATGGTTTTTCGGGGGAATTTTTTACTTCCTCCTGGGACATTGTGGGAGAGGATGTTATTGAAGCTGTCAGTGCATTCTTTAAAGGCTTTCCTCTCCCTCGTGGAATCTCTTCTTCTCTTATCACCTTGGTCCCTAAGGTGAATGAACCAAAGTCTTTCAATGACTTTAGACCCATCAGCCTATGCAATTTTACCTATAAAATCATTTCCCGGATTCTCTTTGAAAGGCTGGATCCTTTACTGCCTAACATTATTTCTTTGGAGCAGGGGGCCTTTGTGAAAGGCCGATTCATATTGGATAATGTTGCCCTAGCCCGTCAGCTATTGATGGATCTAAACAGGAAGGTGCGAGGCCACAATGCGATTTTTAAATTGGATATGGCTAAAGCTTATGATAGGATGGAATGAGATTTTATCCTTGCTGTTATGAGGAAAATGAGTTTCAGTTCTAGATTCACATCCTATATCGGGATGCTCCTTTATAATTGCTGGTTCTCAATTAACTTTAATGGAGTGGCTGCTGGTTTCTTTAAGTCAGGTAGAGGTATTAGGCAAGGGGATCCTATTGCCCCTTTTTTGTTCATAATTGCTTCAGAAGTTTTGAGTAGAGGGCTATCTGAGCTATTCCACTCAAGTACTTTGCAGAGATATAAGGGGCCAAGGCACTGTAGATAGGTTTCTCATCTACTTTATGCAGATGATACTTTGGTTTTTTTAAATGCTAGTAGGCCTAATATTGAGGCATTCCAGCATTTTATAAAAAGATATGAGACCAGTTCTGGGCAAAGAGTCAATAGAGCCAAGAGCAACTTTATTCTCTCAAGTAAAGCCCCAATCTCTCTCAGACAGTCTCTTCGATCACTCACTGGCTATAAATTTCAATCTGATGGTTTTAATTACCTGGGTATTCCAAAACATTTTTCTGATTTCATCAAAGGTGCAGGTTGGAGGAAGGGCCTCGTGGTGGACTCGATCCTCGTCTCTCGACCTAGGGGTGGGCCTAGGCTCGGCTACCTGTGGGGTTTCCTGGTTGGCGGTGCTTCGAGGGAATTAGATGGGGGTACCAAGGTGATGCTGGTTGGAGGCGACTGGGTGGGCCACTTGAGTTTGAAGGCTTGGGTGAGAAGCGCAGAGTTCGCATGGGAATGTGGCTGCATTACTTCTTCCGGGGGAAACAATATGATGACTTCCCTTTCGTCGACGCCGTGGCGTCTTCGAAGAAGCTGGGCCACAACAAATTAGATTTGGGGGCCGAAGTATTCAAGCGTCACAAGGACGGTCCCAATCCTACAGGTGTTGATGCGACAACGCATTGTGCTACATTCCTGGCCTACTGGCTGTGTTCGTTTGCCATGTCGTACAGAGACAAGACAGTCATCCAGCCTGAGGCAATATACCCGGCCTGTCAAATGGCCTGGGGCATCAAGCTGTCACTTTGCCCCTCTGCGCTGTGCCTCATTTACAAGACCCTGGGAGAGGTCAGCAGGAGCCCAATCCCACGACAGGTGCGGACGATCGGACCCATGCACTTTTTCAACGCATGGGTCTGTTCCCTATTTCCAGAGTTCACGCCGCGCACCCTCCTGGCCTGGACGCTATTCCCACGAATGTTGGAGTTCGCACGTGGGGAGCCCGGCGTGACAATAACACAGCTATACCTCTTAAGGGGCAGGCTCAACAGTATTCCCTGCGACGCTCCTAGTAGCATCCATTTCTAGACACTGGCGACTCACTCTAGCCCATTGACAAGCAGTAAGAGGGAGTGTCAGGACGATCAGGTGGAGTAGTACCCGCACCCCATCAGTCAACAGACGGTGACCCGCCCGATACTAGAACCGAAACTTTGAGACTGGGTGCTATCCATCTGCCCCAGTGTCCTTGTCTTCAGAAAGGGGAATACTCTGTTACTGGAGTCGTACTACCCCTTCCGATTCGGATACAACTTTGGATACGATCAACACATAGCAACCCACGGCGCCCAATTCCCCTTATTGGTGAGGATGCTCCAAGGAGGCCTGACCGCTGAGCATGCCCACTTCTGGTGGGATTTCTTCCACCGGTCAGATGCTTCAATCTTCTGGGTACCAGCACCGAGAAGGCTTCCATGGGTTACTACCGATTATATCGAGTGGTGGAACGCCCGAATCGGATTCTACCAGCTGTGCAAGACCAACTGCTGGGACGGCACCAAACCCAAGTTCTTAAACAAATAGAAAGTGACAGTTCTTGACATCAATCAGGTGCACCTGCTTCGACTCAAATCCAACAAGTTGAAAGAGGTGGTAGACTATATGGTCGCACGGAAGGAGGCCCGGCAGCTCAGACCAGCACCTTCTATCAACCTATCGAAGGTTGCTGTGGATGACTTTCAGCGCTCTCTGCATGCTTCCTGTCGGATTGGGGTAGATCGACTGGACCTAATCAATTACCCCTTTCCGATTGAGGAGAAGGTCACCCCTGTTGTGCCCCTGTGGTCATTGGTCATTTGTATCTCATGATTTTGATACTAGCTAACACTATAAGTCATTGTTATTTTCCACTCTCATATGACTGATATGGAAAATTGAAAAGGCTGCAAGTATTGCTTGCAAAGAGGCAAAAGAAAAGGCTGAAGAACAGAGCCAATCTCAATTGGCTCAACTAAAAGAATTGAAGGATGTTCTAGTCATTCTTGAAAAATCAAAAAATCAAACAACCCATCATGCACCCACAAGTTCAGCAACCTCCAGACCCAAGAAACACATGCATTATCCATCTTCAAGTGCTGGAAGAAGGAGAAAAAGAGAAAAAATCATAAATTATTTTTATTGTGGAAAAATGGGTCATGATATGTATGATTGCAGGATACTCACCGGGTCCCAGCGGTCGTGCAGAGCATATAGGAGAGGTGTGTCAAAGCGACACACCTCGATGCTCAGGAGTTTGGCAAATCCCATCGCCGCCAACCTCTCGTGCTGAAAGTCCGGCAGTGCTAGATACACTGCCCAGACCTGCAGCCACGAGATCCGGGTCTGCCGCTTCCCCTGCATTCATTTCAGATCTCGGTAAGTAAGAATGAGCTAAAATTTCACGCTCTGTTATCTAAACGGCTCATTATGAACCGCTCTATCACTAAGCGGTCACAACTGGACCGCCCTACCATTCCCCAAACGTTGAGCGGTCCATGAAGGACCGTCTGACGCTCCTCTCACGGAGTCCCCTCTGTCTCACTCCCCTTGGTATGGTCCATAGAGAACCGTCTGACACTCCTCTCACGGAGTCCTCTACGTCTCATTCCCCGTAGAGCGGTCCATGGCGGACCGTCTACATAATCCACGGTCAAAGGCTGACTGTCCATTTTCAGCATCCCTCCCCTTCAAAATGGTCCTCAAATGACCGTGCGATAGTGAAACGGTTTTCTTGTCAACCGTGCCAAACCTAACATTTCATGTTCTGAACGGTCCTTTGTGGGCCATCCTCTGTAAAATGGTTTTATGTAAATCGTTCCCATCCCGTCGCTTGATATTCTACACGACTTTCTGTGGGCCATCCTATATTTGAACGGTTCTATATGAACCATGTTGTTAAGTCAATTTGCAGGTATTGAACGGCCATTCCTGGGCCGTGTTTAATGGGACGGTGCCAGTTAAAACCGCTTGGTTCAATAAAATGGTCATTGTGGAACCGTTTGCATCCCGGCTTCCCGACGGCGTATCCCGCCGCCGTGGGCTACCCTGTGGCCACCATTTGGGCCCCTGAAGACTGTGGAGGCTTCCCCCCCTAAACTAACATGCATTTTGTTAAAAATGAAGATTTAAGGCAAGTTTAGGCCACCTACCTCCGGGTCCCGGACAACCCTCACCGCCGTCTCCGCCGGTGCCACCTCTCCCACGCCCGCACCGACTCCGACCGGCCCTCCATGGGCCATGGACGTCGCGCGATCCTCCTCCACGGGCCTCGCCTCCGCTGGTGCTACCTCCCCCACGGTGAGCTCCACCTCCTGTCGTGGCGATGGCGTCCTCCCCTCGGCCATGGCTTGTCCTCCTCATCGAGCGTGGCGCTTCACGGGCATGAGAGAGAGGGAAGTTGGGTGGAATGGGGAGCCTTGGGGCCTTGGCCCTCCTTGGTGTGGTGTGGGTGCCGGTCGGCCTTCCTCTCCTCCGTCGGTTACGGTGGGGGAGGAGGAAGATGAGCAGTTGTTTTATTTTAAAACACGCAGGAATGGCGCGGTCTATCGTTAGACCGCTCCACTTATTCCACGGTTCCTCTTAGACCGTGTGGAAACCCAACAGTTACTCATTTGGACGGTCTTATGTAGACCGTGGAACTTAGAGCGGTCTACATGTGACCGTTTTGTGCCCAATGGTTGCCTTGTTAGAACGGTCTATCACGGACCGTGTATTTTGTGAAACGGTTGTCGTGTAGCCGTCTAATGATGAGTCTATTTCTTCATGCTATATGCTGCAGATTATTATGGTATTTTCATGACATGGCTAACAGATTGCCTTGCAGCATAACATCATCCGCCTCGTCATTCCCTTCAGGTAAGCCAGGTAAGTATCCCGATCCCTATAGTCCCTTATTGCATTACTATATGATACTTAAAATTATAGTATCTCGAGAACCAGTTGGTTGTTCGCAAACTCCAGGATCTGACGTTCCCCTTTAACAAAAATGATGATGATCCAGGAAGGCGCGTTCAACCTTCGGATAGGCCGTTAGGTTGGGAAGATTGGGGGACGATGGAGCTGTCTCGTACACCGTGGTTACGCGCAGCATCTTGACCCTGATCAGCCTAGTCTGTTCGTCCCCTCCGACGCGGTGCCGTGCCTCGAGTGGCTCGACCTGCAGGGGTACATAAAGGCCATGAAGAGGACTGTCAATACGCTAGACGCTGTCTTGGACCCTTGGATCAAAGAGCACCGGCAGAAGAGAAGATCGGAGACCCAGATGGTCGAGGGTGAGCAGGACTTCATCGACGTGATGTTGTCGACCTTGGAGGGCGTTGATCTGGCTGGTTTGGATCCTGACACTGCTATAAAGGCTACCGTCCTGGTAACAAATTAACAGCTGCCCTTTACCCCACTCGAGCCTTCTTCGATAATCATACATATATATGTGCATATAAGCTAGATCGCGCGAGTCACCAATCATGAGTGAATCAAGTTCCATTTTCTGTCACACAGGCGCTAGTCATTGGTGGCACAGATACTTCGGCGGTCACCATGACGTGGGCGCTGGCTCTGATGCTCAACCATAGCCGGGTCCTCCACAAGGTCCGTGAGGAGCTCGACCGGCAAGTCGGCACTGCCCGGAACGTCGAGGAGAAGGACGTCGGGAACCTGGCCTACCTGCGGGCCGTCTTGAAGGAGACGATGCGCCTCTACCCCGTCGTCCCGCTCACACTGCCGCATGAGTCCACCGCGGACTGCCGGATCGGCGGCTACCACGTCCCCGCCGGCACCCGCCTTCTCACCAACCTGTGGAAGCTCCACCGCGACCCGCGGGTGTGGGCGGACCCCGAAGACTTTCATCCGGAGAGGTTCCTCGCCGGGAAAGGGGCGGAAATTGACGTCAGGGGGAAGCATTTTGAGTACCTGCCCTTCAGCTCCGGCCGCAGGATCTGTCCTGGGATCACCTTCGCCCTGCAGGTGATGCTGCTGACCCTGGCGCGTCTCGTCCACGGGTTCGATCTTGGGACGCCGGACGGCGAGGCGGTGGACATGGGGGAAGGGTTGGGCCTGGCCATGACCAAGGCGGTGCCATTGGGGGTCCTCCTCACCCCACGCCTGCCCCCTCAGCTCTACTCCCAGTAGTCCCGGCCGTGTGGATCCCCCGTGTCGGTGGCCGCCGTACGTAGCTGTGTTTAACTATGGCTTCATCGCTGTTGGAATTATATATACATGAAAAATGGTATAGGAAAAGATAAGTTAATTTGGAACGCCTCTCAGACGACGTTGCTGGAGATTAGAGTTGGATTAGTTACAGATTGGAGTGGGGTCTTCCAGTTTAGTGTGGAGACCGTGTGAGGGAGATAAATATGGCGGTCATGTTTGGATGTAACTGTGGTTTTATCGCTGTCAGAATTATGTGGAATCATGGTGGGACATGAAAAGGGAGCTTAAGAAGGCCTACCTACCCGACCCGGTCACCTCCAACCGACCCCACCGAATCACTTCCCACCAAGTGGGTCCTAGTCGGAGGCAAAGAGCCCCACAGGTAGATAAGCCTAGACCCAAGCCTAGGCTGGTTGATTACGGGTGAGTCCACCCCGATACCCCTACTCCAATCCGGACCGTTGCCAAACTTGTGCAAATGATTTCGGATCGGGTGGATAGGAGGTGCACTTATTTTGAGTCATTGGTCTCCCCTTGCCCACCTCCTCGACCGGAGGTAGCCATACCCGAGCTTAGGGATGCCATAGCCCGTAGCCCCAACCCGGCCCCATCTAAGGGGTCCCCAAGCCCTCTCCCCATCATGGAGGCCCCGCCTTCACCACCCATGAGCGCTCTAATGCCACCACCCTCTACTTCCGAACTTTATTCGGAACCATCATATTGGGAGCCACCAAAGCCTGAGCCACCCGCGTTTCTAACGAGTACGCTTTTCATAGCCGAGCCGCTTCTTAGCTGGCTCAAGGATGGCTTGGTCCCACCTCCCTACCCATCCATGGACCCCACCTTACCATTAGTACCCGTCAACTCCTACCACACTACCTTTCGGTCTAGTCACCATGTGAACAACAACAGCATCCAGTCTGGAGGCCTTTGCCCAGGGCTTCACTGACCGCATGTGTCTTCACCGAGGAGAACCTAACTATTCATCGCAAGGCTTCGCCAACATGGAGTCGGAGAGGTAGTGTGGGGGTGGCGACGGAGAACCTTCGGAAGGGGAAGTTGTAACGATGCAAGATCCGAGTATCATAAAGTAACCAGTGCAAACTGAATCTTGACCCATCACCCATGAGTCACAGAGCTCGGAAGGGTTAGATTTAACATTGTGAGAGTGCATTAGAATTTAAAATAATTATAGGAATCAACTACAGAATTTATTAATTAAATAACAAAACTAAAATTAACATTTTATAATTAAATAGGTACATTACATAATCTAATCTACAGAGTACAATCAACTAGAAAAGAAAGTATACACTGACACGGGACATATCCCAACTTTGGCAAGCTGGCACTAAGAACCGCCGCAAGTGCCACATCTATCCTCCAAATCTTGTGGAGGAGCCGTCACACTTAAAAAATAAGGGGTGAGTCTCATCTCATTGACTTAGAAGGGGTCTCATAGATCCCCCATTATAACACAACAGTAGTAAACAGTACTAACCCTAACAATAGCAACAACAGACAGTGGAACACAATACTCTGAACTACTCCTATGCTTAATAGAGAAACCTCCACCTCCACGGTCAAAGAACCCAGAATTAACTAGTGAAAGGGCCACGACTAAGTCACTGGGAACTCACGACACCTCTATCGGGAGGACCTCGTCTTTGTTGTCGAGAAAACCACAACTAAGACTACTTGGTCAAGAAGCACTACCTCCACCCTCGGGAGGACCACGGCCTCACTGTCAGAAAAACCTCGGTCTCGACCAGAAGGAAAAGCACTATCACAGTTACCAGAAGGGCCACAAATTCGCAGTCGGTGACTCAACCTTGATCGGCCGAACGCTCAACACTTGCTCACATAACCAGGCTGATGCATCCACTGACATCTTATACTGCACCCAGGTCTCACGCGCGTAGCCCACACATTGTCTTAAAGTGGGCCAATGAGACACACATGCACACCTCTCACTGGGACTGGCTAAGGTCTGTGTCTCTGCACCCAATAACATGGCCATGTCTTGCAACCTAATGCGGGGTACACGCCTCTACATCCATTAGCAACATACACTTACTCTAACAAAGGCACATGCACTATAGGCTGTCTTCACCTATGCTCTACGAGTGCCACACACACTAGGCTGTCTTCGCCTAGTCCTGACGCAGTATGTCCACTAAGCTGTGCCACAAAAAATAGTAGGCTACACGACCCAATGGGAATCACTAGAGTATTCACACACACACCCTAACCACAGTAGGACATGACCCTAGGTCGACACACAAGGCCAAACTACAGAGACCAATGATTGTCAACCCAGTAAACCTACTCAAAAATGACTCACCGTGGAATCACATAAGCTACAGACACCCAAAAACACAGAACCAAATCAAGGGTTTGTTCGAGACTCACTAGAGTGGGTGACCACTTACCTGGCCATCCACCAAGACTAGGTGGCCATAGAGTTGTCTGCCCACCAGTGCACAGATGGACTCGGATGGTTCCGACAATGGTGGACTTGCCGGAGTTTGAGACTCGGCGGCCCGGCGTTGTGACGCCAGCAGCATTCCTTCGGGACCTCCTTCGACGGGAGGCTGACCCCTGGTGCGACAGGCCAGCGGTCTGGTGCACGTGGTGTACATTGCAGCCGAGCGTGCTTGTTAGGATGGTGCTGCTACCTCGAGCCACAGCTCGGCCTGTAGCGGCTTCAATGCTCCCTGGGGCAGGAGCGTCGGTCTTGAACTTGTCGGACGTCTCTACGTCCAATATGCTGACGAAGGCCACCCCCAAGAAGTTGGGGAAGCCCACGACGGGAGGGAAGCTCCCGAAGCAAAGTTGGAATAGAAAAATATATAATAAAAAATTAAAACCTTATTTTAACCCCCCTCTTCCCCTCCGTTCTCTCATCTCTCTCTCACGTCTCACCGTCACCCTCACTCTCCCGTCTCTCTTTCCCTCTCTCATTCTCACCTCCGACGGTCGACGGGCAGTGGGAAGGTTCGGGGTGGAGCAACGACGGCGACGTACGGCGAGGATGAAGGTGAGGAGCATGGTGAAAGGAGAGGCGGAGGCGGTTGTGGTCATGGGAGCCGACCATGTGGGGAGGATCAGCGTTTCTTCAAGGTTCTGATGATTTAAGGCTTCGAAAAGGTAGGGGGGCGGATCCATGCTCTTCCCGTATGTTTTCCCCGCGATTACATGTCACGGTGAGGCCGAGAGTATTTCATGTTTTGGGGGATATTCATGTTTGGGGACAAGTGGCAGATTTCGACCAATCTAGGCCTTGATTTGTGGTTTGAATGCAGTTTCTCAGATGTAGGAATGCCCGAGGATGGATTCCTCTAGTTTTTCCCTTCGTCCCTTGACGAATGGGGCGCATGATGGAACTCCACGTGGAGTTCGCCATTTTCTGCAAAACATGATAGGAGACGGCCACAAGAGTGGCCATCGCGTCTAGAGCTGGGCGGCCAAGGGCCTGGCCACCCAGGTCTGTTGGGCGGCCAAGGGTTGGGCCGCCCAGGTTGTAGGCCGCCAGAACCCTGGCCGCCTTGCTCTCTCTCTTTCTCCCTTCTGTGCCAGACTATAGGCGGCCAGGTTGCTGGCTGCCCTGCTCTCTCTCTTGGCGACCCAAGGCCTAGCTGCCCATGTTTGCAAGGTAGGTAGTACCCTGGCCACCTAGGTCCTGTAAGATGCCCAATCTAGGTGGCCAAAGGGATGGCCGCCCAGCCCTCTGGACGACCAACTTGGTGGCCGCCCAGTTCTTAAGGTGGCCAAGTGGTGGGAAGCCAGTACCCTGGCCGTCCATCCCTCTGGGCAGCTCATGCTTTGGCCGCCCAGGTCGTTCAGCCCCGAGAGGTTGTGCCTCGCCCATTCTGTATTTCAGAGTGTTTGTGGTCGACATAGTTTTGCGGAAGTGTGTCCGCTTGGTTCTGGGTGTTCTACCCTTCTCTTGTGATTAGTAAGGGCCATCCATGTGTTATTTTTTAGTGTGGGCAGACATCCCTGTGTAACTAGGCAATATCTGGCAACTGTCCCCGCAAGAGTTTCATGACCGTGGAAGGTATTCCCACGTGAGCACTATGATCGCCGCTAAGTATTCTCGTATGAGTCAGTGGGCCGATGTTCCTGAGTTTTTGCCATTTGCCCTTCGATGGTTCACCAGTATCTTATAGTGTTATTCAGAGGTTCCCTATGATTTTGTTGCGAACATGCGCATATTCTCGGGATTTCCATGATAACGCAGGGGATAGTGCTTTATAATTTCGCTACCTGGAGGGCATGTCATAATTGGACCGGGCGAGAGCACCTTGTGTGTACAACACTCCTTGTAGAGGCGAGATCGTCTGAGCATATGTACCTTGGTTAGGATAAATGTACGTTGTTGTTGGGCGCAGTGACGCGTACCCTATGTCAGGCTGTAGGATACGACTATGCTGTTGGGTGTAGAGGCACGGATCCTAGCCAGTCCCATGGTGTGGGGTGTGTGTGTGTCTCTTCTCTGCTCCTCCCATGTACGGACGAGTAAGTTCCCTTCATATCCCCTCCGATCTATCCCGGACGCCCTGGGTGGCCCTCGCCTGGGACAGAGCCGTCTTGGGCGGCCATTTTCGCCCTCTTCTGGGCCCCAAATCGCCGAGCCCTCTTCACAACTTCTGTTCCCCTCCCTGTGCTCGAACCGACCCAACTGGCCTCACCTCCAAACTCGACCGGGGCTGAAAGTTCTCTTTGGACGGACTTTTACTGCGCGGCCTGCTGCTACAGTGCCGCCGCCTGAAGTGTCGAGGACGCTACGATAGCGACGCGCAACTGGCCGATGCCCTGATGCTCACCCGCGCGCAAATCTCCGCGTGGCGCAACGGCAAGAGTGATCTCGGCACACTCACGAAGATCAAGATCCTCGATGCGCTGGGCCATAATACGTTGCGCTCGGCGTTGGTCAGGTCGGGCCCGATCTGATTGCCCGCGCCAAACAGTTTGTGGCACTTGGCGCAGTTGTTGGTGAAGACGACCTTGCCATTGGCGGCGTCGCCCGGGCGAAGTGAACGACGGCCATACGCTTGCACTTTATTCGCTGCGGTTGTTTGATCTGCCAAGATTTTTGGGCGTTAGTTTGGGCACGGACCTTTGGTCGATCACGAGTTCGGCGGTATATCGACGGACCTCAAGCTCTCTGTGCTTGAGAAGTACCTGAGCGCTTACACAACCGCTCTCAAAGGCAAATTCAAGGAGCTCTGGTACATCGACGCCTTCGCCGGGACGCTGGGACGCGATCAGGGCTCGGTCGACAGTCTGCTCAAGGACACCGCCAGCCTCGCCAAGAAGCTCAACCAGACGGCCGGCCAGCTCGACGGCGCGGAGCTCGTGTGCGCCGACGTGTCCGAGGTGCCGCTGCCGTCGAGCGACCTCGTGATCGCGGGCGCCGTCACGCAGTACCTGTCCGACGCGCGCGTCGACGCGCTGCTCGCGACCGTGCGCGCGGCGGTCGCCGGCGGCGGCCTGTTCTACCTGCGCACGACGGTGTCGACGACCGGCGCGACGCAGGCCCGCGCCGACGCGACGTTCCAGGGCGTGTACCGGCCCAAGGCGTGGTTCGACGCACGCATCGCCGCCGCAGGGTTCGACGTCGTCGAGACCACGACCGCGACCGAGTTCGTCGCCGACGAGACCGCGCGCCGGTTCCTCGGGCCGCTGCACCCGCTGCTCTACTATCCGCTGTACGGCCTCCGCCGGCTCGCGCGCCGCCGCAAGCCCACCGACGTCGCGGTCTATCTGCTCCGAGCGCGCTAGATGTCCGAGCACCAGCGCATGGCGACCAACGTCAACCGCGGGTTGGCGTGGATCGGCGTGGCGAGCTCGCTGGTCGGCATCCTCGATCTGCTCGCGATCCTGGTGATCCTGAACTTCTGGATCACGCCCGAGGAGTACGGCGTCGCGACCAAGGTGATCTGGCTGTTCCCGATCCTCGACCAGGCCACCGACCTCGGGCTGTCGGCCGCGGTGATCCAGCGCGACGATCACAGTGACGCCAAGATCTCGACGGTGTTCTGGATCAACCTGGGCACCGCGTCCGTGCTGTTCGCGGGCCTCGCGATCATCACGCCGATGGTCGCGCGCCCGATCATCGCGTGGATGCTGATCGCCTACGGCACCAAGCTGCTGTGGCAGAACGTCTACTTCATCCCCGTCGCGCTGATGAAGCGCGAGCTCCGGTTCAAGGAGCTGTCGATCATCCGCATCATCGCGAACCTCGCCGAGTTCGCCGGCAAGATCGGGTTCGCGGCGGCGGGCTTCGGCGTGTGGTGCTTCGTGCTCGGACCGATGGGCCGCGTGCTGGTCACCGGCGTCGGCGCGCAGCTGCGGCACCCGTGGCGCCCGAAGCTCGTGCTCCGCCTGCGCGAGGCCAAGGAGTACGTCACGTTCGGCCTGAAGAGCTCGGGCAGCCAGATCCTGTTCTACTTCTACACGAACGTCGACTACCCGATCGTCGGCTACTTCTTCGGCGACGTCGCGCTCGGGTTCTATCGCCTCGCGTACGAGGTCGTGCTCGAGCCGGTGCGCATGATCTCGAACGTGATCGTCGACATCGCGTTCCCGGCGTTCGCGAAGCTGCGCTACGAGCCCGCGCGCGTGATCGCGCAGTTCGTGTCGTTCACGCGGCTCAACCTCATCACCGTGATGACCTACTCGGCGATCGTGCTGGTCGCCGCAAAAATAAATTGAAATAAATAAATTATTAGGACAATTACTTGTATACCCCTAAAAAATACATGAATTACCGATGTATCCCCACCTTTATAGAATTTACCTGTCAACTCCCAAAATCGCAAGCAACTTGTCACGCCCCAAGCGTGGAAGGAATCGAGAATGTGACGGTTATATCGATCATGTCAATCAGAGCTCAAGACATTCACACACAACAACAAGAACAGAGTACACTAAAAGAGACAAAATACTTTCATTCCATCAAACTCCAATTTACAATAGTCATATCTTGATTCCAACAACTCTAATTCCACTAAAACTCAAAAGAAAAGTACAAACTATCTATGACTCGACAAGACTCTTGGAGGTACAAGCTATCCGGGATGGCTCTTCTCTCTTCACTCTTGGCCTTCCCCATCAGTTTGGTTGTCCTCATCTGAATTACTTGAAAAATAGGGTAAACACATTGGATAAGCGAAAGCCCAATAGGAATTACATCTCTATAAATCAAGCTTACTTAAAATAATTAATATGTTATATGAATGCAGCTATATCTATGCTTGAGCAATGCTCAACATGAAAGAGAACGTCATGAAAGTAAGTAGCCAGAACATGGAGAATGTCTAGCAAGTTCGCATTTGCAACAGGAATTTGGCTATTCAAGTTCAAGCAAGTACCCTTCCGGGTCGAGCACATCAAGTCATTAAATAATATCACGTCAAGAGTGGAATGTCGTAGATCAATCTAGCAAGTCAAGCTCTTCGGTGTAATGCCACACCATAGTCAATAATAGCTCACATGGGTACAAGTACTTTCGAGTGCTCCTCCTAGGATGAGATCGAGCATCATTAACGCTAGGCATTGAGGTCATGGATCAAAGATCCCGTGTAAATATCTAGACACCCACTTTATTTAATAGCCAATAGAATTCCAAGGATTAAGCACTAGTAGGAATAATCGGAAAGATCCAAGAAGACATTAGAGCTTTAAGGGTAGAGTCATGTATAGGGAAACATACTGGGAGATCTACCATTGAAAATCATGAAATACGAGATTTTGGGAAGAATTAACATCCACTCAGGTCGCCGTGAATTCAAGAATTCGCGACTTCTGCTCTAGTCACCAACTCTTGTGAATAGTACAGGCATGAAGAATTTACGTCACTATCCTAGACGCTAATTCTGGAATTTGGGACGACTGCCCCAGTTGCCAATTTCATAGAGTTTGGACTGGTTCAGGACTCTCACAGAACACCCAAGTCTTGGCGCTCCATGAAAGCTAGGTGTCATGTTTCTTCAGAGTGACATCGTTTTAGGGTTTTTAAGGTACAGCTAGTCTAGTGATCGAAGAGGAAATACTTCAATGTCGAGGATTTATGGAGGCTTTAGAGAAAGAATTTTCAATCTGGTGAGAGGGATTCCTGATGGAGGGTCCTTCCTTCCCCAAGAAATAAGGTGTAATGTGAAAACACATAAAACGGGGACCATGCCTCAGCAGTGAGACAACAGTGCTAGGGACCCACGATATTAGATCAAAATAGCAGGGAAAACACTACTATAAGAGGCGCCCGATGACTGCCTTTGACCATCACCCACTCTAGCAACCAGCATTCTGGCAATTATGGTGGCCGTAATCGATGGCCCAATCATCATTGCCACCCATGTGCGAGTGGGCTACTTGGCGACGCCGATCGCCTTCGGTGACTTCGCCCCTGTCATCTGATCACCTTACTTCCTGGGTGTGGTCCCTGTGGCTGTTCTGTAGACAATTCCTATCCCTGTTCCTGCCCGTGAGGTCGATGTGTCGCACTATGCACCAGCATCAATGGTTCGTCCGAGTGTCAGACTGGGGGCCTCTACCATCGGCCCCGCACAGGCCCCAGGTCATCTCTCGCCCCGACAAGCGTCAGCTCCCAGGCCCAGCACTGGCTGATCCCCAACACAGGCTCTATGCCCCAGACCTCGGCCACCATCTCAGCATTTCACTCGAGTTTCCAACCCCGAGTCCCAGTTGGGTCCGCATCCGACATGGGCTCTTTGCGCCGGGTCCCTGGCTCCTCAGCACCTCACTCGGGCTCTTGGCTCCGAGTCCCAGCTAAGCCTGCTAGCAACACTGGTCTTCCACCCCGGGGCCAAGGCTCCCCACCTTCTTACTCGGGCCTCTCGACCCAAGCCTGGATTGAGCCGACACTCACTAAGGGTTCTCAACCCCGAGTTCAAGGCTCCCCAGCATCCGGCTCAAGTACACAACTCTTGACCTCACCAAGGTCGGTCCCCAACGCGAGCTCCTCGGATCGGGTCCCTGGCCTCCCAACTCTACAATGAGGTCTTTACCCCTATAATCTAGTAGTGCTGACTCCCAGCATAGGTCTTCCTTCCCAAGATACAGCCACCTCAGCCTGCAACATGGGCCTTTGGCCTCATATGCCAACCACGCCAGTGCTCGGCACAGGTTCATAACCTCGAGTTGTTAGCATCGCAGCACCTTTTACGACATAGGTTCTCGGTGCCAGAGCAACATTCGAGCTCTAGCCACCATTCTATTGGCCCGGGCAAAAGCCTATATTTAGGTCGGTTAGCCATCGGCTCTTGGTACGGGCTTCATGTCCCGGAGGTCGATCCCCGCACTTTTCGCTGATAGCTTTACGCTGCCAGTAATAGTAGACCAGGTTTTCTCTGTCTACCACCTTGGAGCAGGGTCTTCCCCCCACTCCCCCAAAAAAGCATCGCAGTGGCCACAGAAGTAGGCGACCCGCTGCTGCAATCGGTAATTTCGACAAGGCCATTCTTATCGGCGACTTGAGGATTCGTCTCAACGGGGGTGAGCCAATCGTGCCTCGGGATCAGACTGTGCCTACGGTCCCCACTACCAATCGCTTCAGCCTCCTGTCGTGAACGCGAGAGGATGAAGCAGGACTCAGAGGAGCAAGCATCTTGGCAACAAACTAGGGGCACCTGCACCAGCCTGATATCAAGGCTCCCAAGTCTTGTCGAAGGAATAGTGACAAGGGAGGTTAACAACTCAGCCTGAGAAGAATGTGGGTTACCCCGGAGGAGGCTCAAGCTGCTCGAAGGGCACATACCAAGAACCACCTCCAAACTCCCAGATGCGATGTCGATCGAGACACAGTCGAGCTTGCATCGGCACGGTCCAACAGCACGTAGCCACTCAGCGTATCCCGCCTAAATAGGCGGAAACAAAGAAGGGCTCATGCTGGGCCCCGCCAGTACCCAGCCTCAGGCTTCCCTTAGGTCGATTCTGGCCTCATGACGGAACAACCACCTCAATGGACCTCAGTCTTCGACAGACTGGGGGCACCAGTCCGCTCTGAGAAGCATTCCCAGAGGAAGTGGATGGTTCAGTTCATCAACGATGTGGTTCAGGTGTTCACATGTTATGCCATTGGACATTAGCCCAACACTCAGTCCGATGACCTGAACCAGCCTTTAGTAGCTCAGGAGGCCTCGCCACCAAACTCAACCTCCGGCACCATCAGGTCACATCGACACCTCTATCGGGCCTCAGACGTCAAAACGTGCTGAAGAAGTTCTAGTCGAGGACCGTGGCACTCCTACCGATGCGGATCCAGTCAATAATGATTCTCCGACAAATGAGGTTCAAGAGGTGACTCTCGAGACTCTCATGAAGGAGAACCAACATTTGAAGGCCCTCCTGTAAGACCTTCTGCAGGAGTGAGACCCTCACCCTCAATAGCCTGCTAGACTGTTGGCCGAAGCATTGGCACTACCAGTTGGGCTCAATGGTGCCAATGCTTCGATAGCCGTCACCCAAACCCCAACAACAGTCGGGCTCGGCACGCCTCTTATGGAAGCGCATCCACGAGCATCCGATATGCAGGTGCCAGAACACCTTGTGGCACAACAGCAAATGATCGAGTGGATCGTTGAGACAAAGCTCACCCAATATGAGGAAGGGGTTGCTACTATAGATCTCTATAGTGTACCCTACCCACTGCATCACTGTTCGAAAAAGCTTCCTCTGGAGTACGCCAAGCCCCTAAAGCTGCAAAAGTTCGATGGGCAAGGGTCTCCCCATGAGCACTTGGCCTACTACATTACTCTGCTCGAGCTGGCATTGGACGAGTTGTACCTCCTTCGCTACTTCGCCACCTCACTCATGAGAACGACTTTTCAATGGTATTCCCGTTTAAAGCCCAACTCAGTGAACAACTGGGCAGATCCCCAGGAGAAATTCCTTGACCACTTTCAGACGGCCGAGCGTAAGATCTCCCTGGCCAAGCTCTGCTCTTTTCGGTAGAAGAAGGGTGAGAGTGCCCTCAACTTCATCAAGAAATGACGAGACCTCAGCATGAGGTGTATCAACCCACCAGTCCAAGAGGACGCCTGATGCGCACAACCCATCGTTGATAATGCCGTGCCACACAAATTTTAAAATTTATAATACCACACTCACTCACTTAAATGATTTTGAAATACAAGTATAGTGGTAAATACGGGTCGATCCCACGGGGAAGGAATATTTTGTCGCGGATAGAGAGGGGGAAAATGCCCTGCCAGTAGCCCAGAGCGAACGTGCTTTCGACGTTGCTCGTGGCGATCACGCCTGAGCCGATGGTTGCGGTGGCGGAGAACAGATAGCGGGCGAAGGTGACGTTTAGCCCTTCGCAGCGCGGAAGGTCGCCGAGCTGATTGCCCAGAACGTTGGCCGAGATCGCGATGTAGGACGCACTGATCCGGCACTTTTCCACATGCACCGCCCGGTTCTGGCTCTGGCAGGTCGAGACCGGATAGGTGTTGTAGGACAGGGTGCAGTCGCGGATGGTGATGCTGTCGCCGATCTGCGTTGACAGAGACGGCGAGCAGACCACGCCAGCATAGAAGCCCTGCACCTCGCAGTTCTCGATGATGACGCCGGACGAAGAGGCGTTGTTGTCGGTATAGTATTCGCCATAGCCGGGGTATTGGTGCGCTGGGTCGGAGTCATTGGAGAACGGGTCGATGACAATTCCGCAGCCCGGCGCGTAGGTGGTCTGGAACATGGCCGGGACGTAGGTCTCGGTTTCCGGATCCCACATGACGTTGGACCACACGCTCGGGTCGCCAAGAAGTTGCTCATAGGTCGGCTGCAGAAGCGCGCAGGGGCCGAAGAAGCTGATATTCCTGATATTGACCGACCGCCCCTTGGCGATCATCACTGCCGGCAGTTGCAGGCTGGTGGAGCGGATTTCCGTCGCTCGCCCACTGACATAGCCCCGAGCAGGCGAGGTCAGCGTCACCGACACGTTGTTGAACGTCCCGTCCTCATTCTGGACGAAGATTTCAAGCGGGCCGTCGATGGTGTATTTGCCCGGATCGACGAACACCGACTGGGTGCCATAACCGTTCCGCTCCAGCCACAGGGCATGGTCGATGGCTTGCTGAATGGCCGCCCGGTTGGCCGTCGCATCACCACCCGAAAGCGCCCCATAGGCGCAGACCGACCACCCACTGTCGCCGGGCAGCATCTCAAACACGCGCTCGTCCGCCGCCGTGAAGGTGCGGGCGTAGGGACTTCCGGTCAGCTTGGTGGAGAACCAGGCGGCGCCGACGCCGACTTCACTATCGCCGGTCGTGCGAATGGTCGTCTCGCTTTCCGGAATGGCGGCGCCCTCCGCCTCGACGTAGAGCAGGCCTGTCCCCCCGACTGATGCGTCGGCTCCGGTCGCTGTGGCGATATAAAACACCTGCTGCCCGAACCGGTCCTTGACCAGCATGGAATACGGGCCGGACACCCAGGCTTGGGTCGGCGTGTTGGAACGAACGATATAGCCGCCCATAGTGGCGAGAGGTTGGGTCGCCGGGTCGGTCAGGTTTTCGTCCCAGTAGACCGGCATGGGGTTGGTTTCCGGGTCTTCATCCGGCACGCCGATGAACACCTGGCCGCCGTTCAGGCCGCGTCCATCGAGGCCGAGGAGCACTTCATACGGGTTGGTCACGAGGTTGGACATGGACCTATCAGTGGGTTGTGGGCGGGCCTTCGGACGCTTGCGCGCCGGCTGCCACGATGGGGTTGAGGAGACGGTCGGAAGTCGCGAGGTCGAGGAAGTCACGCGCCCACTTCGCGGCGCGGGGCGGGGCCTTGGGCGCGTCGGCCTTGGCGGCGGCTTCGGGCGTGAAATTGGTCACGCCTTCGACGGTCTTCTTTGCCGCCGATTGCGCCACAAGCTCTTCGGCGCCCTTAACCACGTCGCGCGTTGCCGAGGAAGCCTCGCCGCCCTCCTCGTGCACCGCCTTCACCGGCAATCATCTACCGAGCGAAGCCGAGTTTCAGCCGCGCCGTCACGCTGACCCAGGTCTGCGAACGTATCGACACGATGCAGAACAGCGAGACCGCCGACATGTTCAACCAGTTGACCGGCGACGCAGCGGATTCCCTGAAAGAGGTGAACCGTCTCTGCGAGGTGCGCCGTCCGATGCGCCGAGCGGCAGCCCACTCCTTGTCGCTCAACCCGGCAAGACGCTGCTCCAGCGTCATGGTGCTGTCGGCGGCGGCGTCGGTTGCCTCGGTCGCTTCCTGGGTCTGCTCGCCGTGCTCTTCGGCGGTTGCTGCCGCCAGGGCGCGGGCTCGTTCTTCTTCGGCGATGGCTTCTGCGAGAGCTTTGGCCTTGTCGGCGCCGAGCTGCGCGGCAGCACCGGTTTCAAGGGTCCGTCGCGCCGCCTCGAGATTGGTGCGGGCCAGGTTGGCCATTGTCTCTTCGAGGCTCTGGCCGCCCAGCTTGGCGATGATCAGTGCCCCGCCGAGCTGCTGGGCCAGGTTTTCATCCGCCGCCCGGCCGAGGTCTTCCAGCATCCGCGTGGACGTTGCGATGTCCTGTTGGTTCTGCTGGTTGTTGATCGACCAAACCGTCAACGCGGCGGCGGCAACGCCGAGTGCAACCGCAACACCGCGAGCCGCACGGCCGTAGTTGTTCAGGCTGCGCGTCCCTGTGGCGGCGTCGACAGTGGTGAACCGATCACGCAGTTTGATCAACTGCCCGGCAACGAGCGACAACGTGCCGATCAGGCCCACGCCTGCCGCACCGAGCGCCGCAAACTTGCCGACAGCGGATTGGACGGCGGGGTCCAGTGAGGCGAACGCCTTCGCTCCCTTGTTCGCGACGCCAACGATCTCGGTCAGCATGGGCAGCACACCCGCGCCAATCGCGTCGCCGAGATTGATCAGGTTCGCCCGCAGCTGCGCCTGCTGGCCAGCAAGCCCGCCCGACTCGCGGCCCCACTGCCCCATCATGTCGGCACCCTGCCGGTACAGCTCAGAGTTGGTTGCAATGATCCGTTGCTGCGCCGTCAGCGTTCCGGTGACCTTCTCACCCGTCTCGCGGAAGTAGGCCGACTTGAGGGTGGCGTCGTCGAGGAAGATGTTGTACTTGCGGCCCACCTCGGTTGAGCCAGCGAACAGCGACTGCAGGTCTTGAAGTGCCTGCTGTGGCGATACGTCCTTGAACGCCGCCATGTCGGCCGCCATCTGAACCAAGCTCGTGGAGAACCCCGCGAGCTCGGGACCCGACAGGCCGATGATCTTGCCGAGGCCGGCGAACCCGGTCGTCGCTGCGATGGCCTCTTTGCTCGCCAAACCGACGGCAACGGCCGACCCTTTGGCCCACTCCTCGATCTGCGTCGCCGACACCTCGTCGACGACCTGGCGTAGCGCTGCTGTGTTCGCCTCGGCCTCCGCCGCGCCGGACGCCAGCTTTACGAGCCCGGCACCGGCGACGCCAGCGAATGCAACAGCGCCCGCACCGAACCTGGTGAGGTTCCCGCCGAGCTTGTCGAGCTTCGCTTCCGCCTTGCCGAGTTCCTTGTCTGCGGTCGACCCGACCTGCTGCAAGCTCTTGACGGCGCCCTGAACGTTGAAGTCGAGGATGTACTGGAGGCGTTCACTCAGTGCCACGTGTTCACCTCCGTGTAGCGTTCCCCGCCTATGCGGACACGATTTGCTCTGATCGCTCTGCTGGCCTTGGCCCTGGCCAGCTGCAGCGGCAGTGACGACGACGACACGGCGACTCAGACCATTTCGGTCGGCACCGTTCCGGAGTGGGAGGAAGCGTGCCCGGGCGCATCCCAACTCGTGCTGTACAAGGCAGAAGGCACAGCTCGCAGGATCAACTACACCATCGAACTGCCGTCCGGCACCAGCCAGGGAAGCGACCGTCGTATACCGCTCATGAACCAGGGCGGCGGCGAGGGGATCGGCGGCTGCTTTGACCCTGGAGCGTTCGTCTACGCTTCATTCCAGAACGAGACCGACACGGGCACTGTGACTTGCATTATCGAACGCGACGGGCAGGAAGTCGCCCGAGTCCAATCGTCCGGCGCTTACGTCATCGCTCAGTGCGACGCCTGAACAAACTCGACGCACGATCCACTGGAAGGCGTACTTTCAGGCGCAGATCAACGACAAGATGGCGTTCGTCGGCTGCGAGGTCCGCACCGGCTCCACCCCGGGCGGCGGGTCGGTGGTGGTGGCGTCGAACAGCAACGACGCGATCGCGATCGGCGGCTCCGTCGTCACGAGCGTCCCGCTGCGCTTGAAAGGGTCCACGTACAAACTCGTCACCGGCCTCACCGCGAGCAACGCCTACCACGCCCGCATCATGTACCAGGCCGAGAGCGGCGGCGGCGGCATCACTGTCTTCACCCGAGAAGTCGTAGTGATCCCGCTGCTTTGACCGACCTGATGCTCTACTCCTGGGGGCTCCAATGAGCATCACCGATTTCGCTGCCCGACTCGACCGGCTGTCGATGCCGTGGTGGGTCGCCCGAACCATGTCGTGGCTGCTCGCGTTCCACGCACTTGCCACCGCCGGCGACTACCTGTACTCGCCGCCCACCGCGGACCTGTCCAGATCACTCACGATGGTGGCCCGGATCGCTTCGATTCACACGTGGGGCGCCTGGTACCTGACGTTCGCGGTCATCCTCATCGTTGGTCTGCTGGTCCGCCGCCACACCGTGGTCTGGCTGGGGCATTTGGGGTTGTCGATCATGTACGCCGGGTTCGCTGTGGCGACCCTGCAAGCCACCCTGAACTACGCCGGCACACCGCTCGAGGAAACACAGGGCCCGATCTGGCGGGCGGTCACCTCAGCGTTCCTGCTCGCAGGGTTCCACATCCTGTTGTGCTGGACGCGAGGCCCGATCCCGCGGCGAGGTGCAGCATGATCCACCTCATTCCCCTCGCCGACGCTTCGGTCACCGACTCCACCTATGTCGGTCCGGGCGCGATGCTGCTCGCTGCTCTGGGCCTGTTGGCGGCGGCGGCGAAGTTCTACAAAGAGGCCCGCCAGATCGACGTCGAAGGCGAAAAGAACCGCCGTGTCGCGGCCGAGGCGCGAGAGAAGAAAACCAGCGACGACACCGCTTCGAAGGTCGGGGAACTCACCGAGAAAGTCGAGTCCCTCGAGAAGAAGATAGACGACTTGCGGGTGTCGAACGAACGCAAGATAGAGCAGCTCCGCGCCGACCACGAGCGGGAGTTGTTGGCGGAGCGCACCAAGAACTTCAAGCTCCGTGCCCTCCTGGCCAGCAACGGGATCGACATCCCGAAGGAGTTGGGTCCTTCATGAACCCGAGAACGTTGATGCGCGGCTCACTGTCGGGGGCGGTCGCGCTGCTGTCGATCGGTGTCGGCTGGAGTCTGCTGCAGTCGCAGGCATCCACGGACCGGGCAGCGGAGTCGAACCGGAAAGCTGAACAGGCGGTCGCCGAGGTCGATTCGCTGTCGAAGACGGTGCAGGCGAACAGCGACGCGCTCGAGCAGGCGAACAAGGGTCGCCAGTTCATCCTCGGCAAGATGGCCGAGGCGATCGACGGCCCGCGGGAGAAGCTCTCCCCGCACGCCCCGGCGATCGAGTCGATCAAGATCGACCCGGAGAAGATCGGTGCCGTGATCGGCAAAGGCGGCGAAACGATCCGCGCCCTCTGCGAGGAGTTCGAAGCCGAGATCGACGTCGAGGACGACGGCACGGTGCGGATCTACGCGCCGACCGGCGAACTGGTCGAGGCCTGCGTCGCCCGGATCAACTCGATGACCAAGGAGGCCGAGATCGGCGATCGCTACAACTCGGCGAAAGTCGTCAAGACCACGACCTTCGGCGCCTTCGTCGAGCTGGTCAAGGGCACCGACGGCCTGCTCCACATCTCCAACGTGAAGCCGGGGGAGAGGGTGGACTCGGTCGACGACGTGCTCTCCAGCGGCGACCTGATCGACGTCACCGTGGTCGAGGTCGACAAGGAGCGCGGCCGGATCGGCCTGCGCCTCTCCGATGACCCCTCGGTGGCGGGCAAATCGCCCGTTATCTACTAACTAACCCTCCTGGCTGCATGCTCACTAGGGTTGACAGTATCGGCCGAAATCGATACGTTTCGGCCGAAACATATCGGTTTCGGCTGGTACCGAATCGAAATCGGACCAAATCGGTTTCGACTGGCACCGATCCGAAACCGGACCAAAACACTGTAGCAAGTCTGAAATCATTAAAAAAATACTTTTTAAATGATTTCGGATGAAACTATTAAGGGTTTTGACCGAAACTGACCTGTTTCGGTCCGAAACCAGACGGTTTCGGCCGAAACCAGACATGTTCATTATTTTTTTTTATTTTTTAAATGGTTTCAACCAGTTTCGGCCGAAACCAAAATCGGTACCGAAACCGGTACGTATCGGTTTCAGAACCGGCCGAAACCAGTACCGAAACCGATACTGCCTTCCCTGTGCGGATCGGCATAGATTACCGATGTTTCCTGGCCGGGTACCTACCTGTTTCAGATGATGAAAGAAGGGCCACATTCAAAAATTTTGCTAGGCTGGAGGTTTTGAGATATGTAGGGATCGGGAGGTCATATGCAGACGTGGTAAGAAAGGCAGTTTCTGGGCTGCCAGAGGTGGGGAGCAGCAAGTGTTTGGAGGCAGAAGCTCTCCCGGCAGAGCTCTGGTGTGCCTAAACCCAACGGCTCAGGCGGTGCCTCTAGGTAGCACCGGTGGATGGGGGTGGATGCAGACAAGGTGAATAACCTTTTAGAGGTGAGAGCAGGCGGCTAGTGGGAGGTCGAGATATCCACCCAGAAGGTGAAGGCACCCCACCGAACCTTGATGTGATCTGGAATAACTGCGCCAGCCTCCAACTCCACCACAAGTCTTGCTCATTGAAAGCTTCTCCAATGTAGAGTGGCGTCACCTAGGTCACATGACACCCCATATGGCATTAAGATAGTGCAGAAGAACTCAACATCCCATAGAGGATACAGAACTCCCGACAATGTACACCGAATCAAAGACCCTTTCTCTGCCGAAGAAGCTCCTGCATCCATTCGCCAGAGTACCCAAGTTAAAAGAACTTTTGCAATGTTAGAACACTCATTATCAAGAAAAGACTGCCGAAGATCTGCTCTATCAACCCCTAAAAAACATAAGAAGAATCAATACTGTAAATCTTCCAAGACACCCTAGCCACCCAGACTTGACAGCAAGTGGCCTTGTAAATCTTCCAAGTCCATGTTTTCGTCAGAAATAATCTCAATCAAACAATTTTGAAAGAAAGTTGGATTCTGCTGATACTTGGGAAACCATGGGACATGGAAGATAGGTTCATTGTGATTCACCGCAAGTGGACCCAACATCGCTCCAACCGAAGCACCTTTGCCTATGGAGCAAGAGGAGCTACAGTGTCCAACCCTTCAGCACTTCCAGCAGATCACACCATTCCGACACGCTGCAGCACGATGACCAACTCCTAGACATCAAAAACATAGATTGCACCATTGAGAAGCACCGGTGTATGGCCTCCACTGGACACCTCCCCTAGACCCCTCCCCCAGAAAGGAGTTCTTTCCCTCCAGCAGACTCAAGGGAGACTCCTTGAAACCTTCGTTCCCTTGGGAAGGAGCCTTTCCCAGCATAACCGAGGGCTTCCTCTCACCGGAGGAACTAGGGAAGGATGACACTCTTTCCCCAAAGGGCGAGCGAGAAACCGCGACACCGGAGGAGCAAGGGATCAACAACGTACTCCCCCTAGAGGGTGGGTGAGAGACTATGGCCGCCAACCCTCACAAGAGAAAAAGAAATATAGGAAACTGCAGCGCATGGTCCTCATAGACAGAAAATAACAGCCCCACCGAGGTTCGAACCTGGGCTCCACCCAACACACAGCCCCCCCCCCTACCATGGATGGCAGTTTCAGACCGGAACGATCCGAAACCGGACCTGCTCACTGTAGCAGGTTCGAAACTAAAGCACCTGTTCCACCAGGCTGTAAGAAGCAGGGGGGAGCCAGGGACCGCGGATATTTTCCGATTGAGCGACCGGATGCAGCGGAATGGAATACTGGATGCTGTCGATCAGGTCCTGTGGATGTTCGATACGAACACCCAGGGCGAAGGATTTTGATTCAAGAAGGATCCTATGTTCGTGAAGCAGTTGGTAAATGTCGCGGGCGGAATGACCGGTGGCAAGAAGGACCGCGGCCGGGTGGAATTCATCGCCGTCAGCGGTTTTTACAACCGTGATGCGATTATCGGTGAGCGTGAAGCCGGCGACCTTTTTTTCAAAAAGAAACTGAAATTGGTGTTGGCTGCAGAGAGAGTCGACTCCCTCCTGGCCAAGTTCTGTCTAGGCTTTGCCTGGGCAGAAACCTACCTAGAAGTCGACTCCCTGCATGCCTGTCTACTCTTCACAGTAGGGTGGCCCTTGAACATAATAAAAAAAAAAGAAAACCAAACATGGCATATGCATGGCATGTTTTGCCCAATCACTTTCTATGATTACAAGATTTAAGCATTGCATGTGCATGATAACTTTCACATGACGACCCCTTTCAGGCCTATGGAACATTTTGCTTGAAAGCCCTCCATCTATGGTCGATTCGTATGACAATCCCTTGGGACTTCATGAGACTTAACAAACTTTACATATGCACGTCAAGTTATATCAGATCTGCACTGAATTGCATGATGATGAGCATACCTGCCCTCACTACTCTTCCCAAAAAAATAAAATAAACACCACACTTGCATCTGCATGCGTACACTGATCCATACATGCATTCTAGCATTCAGACATGTTTTGATCTTGGAATGCTTGCTTGCCATGATTCTTTCGGTATATCAAATGGTGAGCGGTGGAAAGTCGGATTATGTCCGAGTGAAAATTCTCACTATACATGAGTAAAATACTTCGTCTCGTACCAAGGATCACCCTGCGTAAATGCATGATCAGACCTTTGCATGTCGAGCATAGGGATTTATAAATTCATATCTTTGCGTTTCTTTGAAGCTATAGATGCCCTTGAGCCATGCAGTGATTTACGTTTTCCAATCACATGTCTTGTTTTCAGACATGAACAGCAGAATTAAGGCTTGCTGGCATGAAGCATGCGTCAACGCACTGTGCATAGTGCGTCGACGCACCCTTGGCTGGGGTGGCCAATCTGAACCCCGGTGTCTTATTCTGCTTTGTTGCCCTTCTCATGCCTTATAATCACATTTTTGGGAGAAAATTCAAGAAGGCTGTCACACTACGATGAATAGGCTACATGCCCTAGTGGCTTGCTCCCTGACTAGATAGCAGCCCTCTCTAGGGTTTGTTGATATCCCATAGCAGCGGGCTCCCCTGTGCCCCTTTTCTCTCATGCACACACTTACACATGCACTATGCATGCTTTTGCCTATGTTAACAAGAAACAAGAAGATAGGATAAATTGATAAAAAAAGAAAAAGGAAGATCAAACAAAAAAAGGGGGATGCAGTGGCATGTGAGACAAAAAATAGAATTTAGCCATCCCTGAGCTTCCATGTTAAATCTGTAGCATGAACCCAATACCAAAAAAAAAGAGAAAAGAGCAGGAGAGAGGGCTATCTCTGGAAATACTGAGTTCTGTCGACTGATGATGGGCATCGGTCAACCGACTTTCGGTTGGATCGACTCGCTTGCGAGGGTGGGTCAACGCAGCCTAGGGTTCGGTCAACCGAACTCAAGCGTCGATCGATCGACCCCATGCTGGGTCATGTCCATCCGTTTCCTTCTAAAAGAAAAGAAGGAAGATAAAAAAATAAATGAATGAATAACAAATGACCAACAAAAGACTCAAAAAAAGAGGACCCCATCTCATTAAACCCCAACCACCAAATCCATCTCTTCCCTAGGAGCATTAACCCCAACCACCAAATCCCCAATATTACACCAAGTGACAAAGTCATTTTGTAATCATCAAAATCACATACACAACAGGTCATTGTATGGGATTTGGTTTCACCTAATTCTGACCTCCCAATATTAAGTTACGAATTTTCTAAGGATCTTTCAATAATCTATCTACATTTCTAGCTCATTGAGTTCATGGGCCCAAATTGTACTCAATTGGGCCAATGCCCAATTGACGGTCATAACACACGTGGCCAACACAATCTTAATCCAAGAGACAACTTTCTACCATTGGCTACAAAACCTCCAGGACTCGCTTACCACCAGATTATTCACCATTTCCTTTGTCAATCCGATCCTAGAGCTTGTGGGCTAGGGGTCCACCATGCTTCTACTACGTAACTCTGCACCACCTATGTTCTCAAAGAAAGGGAGAAATCTAGCATCTGCCATAACACTGCCCCTAACTTGATTAACTAAATCCAAAAAAAGGGTGAATAAATTTATACACCATGATTCTGGAACACAAACTTCTTCATCTCACCTACCAATCCACCTACAACACCATAGGTTACATCTCCAACTCACACTAGAAAGCATAACGCTAGCCTACGATGCAGTACATTAGCCCGGTTGGTAGCCTGACTCAGTTGACCCTACTCGCCCTGAATGGCATCAATGCACCTGAACATGATGAGGGGTGATCACACATCCCCTATAGGTAGCTGCACTGCCACACACATAAAGGGCACTCTTACAAGCTCTTAAACACGCTCGAGGGAGTTCACAAATGCAAATAAACACAATAAAATGGAACAATTAGGGAATTTAATTATTACCAAAATACTCAGAACACAATGAAACAAAACACAACTCATACCTTCCATGAGGTAGAATGCCTCCATTCCTTCCCCAGGCCATGCACCTCACGTGCCCCAGGAACCTTACCTTGCGGCACCGAAAGGTTACTACTACTGGTGGGATGGCCCCTCAAAGCAATCTTGTGCCATGTGTCCTGCCTGACCACATCTGTAGCATCTCCCAGCCCTTGAACATGATCTACCTGGATGCTGCAAGCCACACCTCGAACACTAATTCTATTGACCTCTAGTCATACTCTACCATGATGATTAAGCTGACAACTGATGCTCACTCTCTTCTGTGACCTACTTTTATTCCCTAAGCCATTGTCTATATCTCCATCCCAATCTCCAAGGATGCCTCCCGGGGGATGAGAAAGTTGCCAAGGACGACTGGCTCGATAACTGTTGAACCTCCATCAATAGGTCCTTCTAGTTGATGTACCTGACCCGGTGGGGACTACTCTACTTGAGACTCCTAGGTCCTCATAATGTCTGCCTCTAACTCTGCCACTGCCTGGTATGCCACATCCAAATATGTAACTCCGATTGCAATCAGTACCTGCCGCAACTCCACTCTCAAACCCTGAAGAAACTGTCAAGTCCTCAAAACTTCATCGGCCATCACATGCAAGACATAATGGCCGAATTCCACAAAATGGGCTCGATACTGCATCATTGTCATTTCACCCTGTTGTAAATTTAGGAACTGTATCATCCTTTCCATCCGCAAGTACTCAAGGCTATAAGCTTACTCAAACACTTCAATAAACTCCAGCCATGAAATCCATTGAAGTGGTCGAGACTGGAAGGTCGTCTCAAACTCTAAAGTCTACCATGAAAGCGCTGGACCATGCAACTGGTAGTTCGCCAATAAGACACTCTCATCATCAGCATATTCCATCGATCGGAACACGTGTTCCACTGCGTCAACCCATGACCTTCCAGCATCAGGATTCGGATGGCCCTCAAACATCAGTGGTTGAAATTGCAGGAATTCTTGCAAAACTTGCCCCTGACCACCACACGATGAAGTGCCCTCACCAGCCTCCTGACCATGGCGCTGCTAACGCACGAAGAACTCATACATACTGGCAAAAAATTCTGCATGATCTGGCCGCCCAGGAATATGCCAAGGCCGGCGACCATGAAAAGGCCTATGCCGAAGCCTTGAAGGCAAGCGACGCCCGCACCAATGCCTATCGCAAGGAAACCGCCAACCGCGCCGTCGCCATGCAGATTCAGCATCGCACCGAACGTGCGCGCGAAGAGGCGCAGCACTTCCGCAGCCTGGCTGAGGTCGAAGCCAAGCGCGCCGAAGTGCTGCATCAAAACAGCCAGACCCTGGAGCGGCTTTCCGCAATCGGCCGCGAAATCACGGCACACATTGACGAAGCTTCCGTGTTCCAGGCGCTGGATCGCCACGTACACGCCATGCTGGACGCGCAAGTATTGAACATCTGGCTGGTCGAAGGCGAAACCATCAAGATGCACTTCGGCGTGGAAGATGGTGTGCACTTGGAAACGATCGAGGTCAAGCTCGACAGTAAAATTTCACACGCCGCCGCCTGTGTGCGCGAACGGCGTGAAATCTATGTGCATTCCACTGTAGGCGACCTCGGCCCCGCCCACGTGGACGGCACGCGCCCCATGCTCAGTTGCCTGTTTGCGCCGATGGCGGTTGGCGATACGGTGTACGGTGTATTGACCATACAATCGCCGCGCGCCAATGCCTACGGCGAGCGTGAATTGCAGATTTTCCGCAACCTGCTGGCCTATGGCTCGGTCGCATTGGCCAATGCTGCCGCGGCGCGCAAACTGGCCGACGTCAACATCGAGCTGGAGCGGCAAAAGATGGCGACCGTGCTGGTGCATGCCGGGAAGATGATGGCGGTCGGCAAGCTGGCGTCCTCCGTGGTGCATGAGATGAGCCACCCGGTCGGCAGCATCTCGATGTTGACCGATGCCATGCAGACCTTGCGTAAATTGAACCGCACCGATGAAGCGCTCGACGTTACTTCGCGTATCGGCCGCGAAGTCAACCGCTTGCGCGGCTTGATTATGCGCCTGCGTAAATTTGCTCGCTCCGATCCGGCCGACGTCGAATCCATAGCACTGCACGACGTCATGGAAGACGCACGCCAGCTTTACCTGCACCAGCTCGACATGGAAAAGGTCGACTACCATGAAGACATCGAGCCGGTTGCGGTCCTGGTCGATTCGGAACGTTTGAGCCTCGCCATTGCCAACATTGTGTTGAATGCCTGCGATGCCATGAACGGGAGGCAGCTCAAATCGGTACGCATGAAAACCCGGCTTGATGGCGAGCGCGTGCGCCTGTCCATCCGCGACAATGGCCCTGGCCTGACCCCTGACGTGCTGGAACGCATCATGGAACCCTTCTTCACGACCAAGCCTGATGGCTTGGGCTTGGGCCTGTCGATCAGCGCCGAATCGCTCGCCTCGATGAACGGATCGAAATAGGTCCGATACCAGGCAGGCTTCAGGTTCTGGAGATCAACCGCCGTCTCCCGCGACTGCCCCACGACAATCCGCCCTAGGAAATTCCCGCTCTCGCTCCGGCCGTTCACGACATTGGTGTTGCGGCCCATCGGCAAGGGCGTATGGCCCACATAGATCTTGCGCTGCACGACGAGGAGTTTGCCGACATAGATCGCCGCGATCGTCGGCACTTCTGCATTCGGCGAGTCGTTCGGAACAAGCGTAACGCGGAGTGCGGCCAGAACCTGCGGCTGAAAGCGGAGGATAAGAGGAAGATCGTCATCGATCTCCTCGAGTGTGAAGAGGTCGATTTCGAAGGGACTGTCGATAACGGCCGATCCCTCAACGCTTATCTTGTAGCCAGCCGACCCGAAATTGTGGCCGACGATGCCGATGTAGTCGATCTGCTCCAGGTATCCCGTCGTGATCGAAATCGACTGCGCGAACCCGTCCTCTCCCTTCCAGCGCAGCGCGGTCGACGGGTTCGCCATGTTGACCGCAGGAAAGTCGTCATCCTCGGTCTCGGTCGAAAGGTTGTTGTGAAGTATGTGATTTTTTTGGAATTTGAAGTATGTGATTTTTTTGGATTTTGAAATATGTGATTTTTTTAGATTTTGAAGGCTAATTCCACCCTGGCAATGAGGGTCCTCCCTATTCCACTAAAAGTCTCCCAAGGTTGGCATGCATTAAGGGTGGCAAACCTTGGCTAGGCCTACCTCATCCACATGACGGTGCCTCTCCTAGGGCCATACCCTGGGTGTGCTCGAGTCCTTTAAGGAGAAGTAGAGAAATTTTTGGGGGTAAGCCTAACATAGGGATAGAAGCTTTTAGGGCTTGAATCCCTCCCATGACAACTCGATTAGAGATTCGGTCTGTTGCGATGGGGCTTTGTGTCCATCATCGAACCTTTTCCACTCTAGGCACGCATACGGCCGGGCTCATAACGTCCCGCGAGAAAACTGTACTGTCACTCTTGCCATGCCTAGTTTGATTTTATTTTTCTTGGAGCAACTTGAGATTTAGACTTTGTACTTTGATTGACGTTGTTGGCTTTTGCCTTGATTCATGCTCCTCTTTTTTTTTCTTTTCTTTGCATGTGGAATCAGGTCATAATGGACTGCCCCTATTTGAGACCTCCTCTCGTTGGGGTGTATAGGTTAGTCATCTCTCCCTTATTCACCCCTTGCCCCTATGCCTGGCTGAAGAGAGAAAAGTAAGGACCTTTACTTCCCCTAGGTATGGCCAAAGGAGTGTCGGTGTCGCATAGTAGAGGGAACACCTGACCAAGGTTGTTATGTAGTGTGTTATTGTCGTGCTCGGGGTCCTCTTTTGTGGTCAAGGGGAGGGACACCTTGCTACTGGGCTGGCTCTAGCCTGACTCTAAGGAAAAAAGTACTTAAGATACAACCCATTCCAAGCGTAAGATAGCTCCTCACCTTCAGCGCTAACTAGACAGTATGCGTTACCCAGATAAGCCTCTCTAACGCTGAGCGGCCCTTCCCAGTTAGGTTGCAGCTTAGACCTAGGACCTCCTGACCTAATGAATTTACGTGTCAAGACCATATCACCAACTTAGAATTTATGTTCACTTACCTTCTTTTAAAAATAACACGAGACTATCTTTTGATAAACAGACACGTGATCGGCTGCATTTAGCCTCTTCTCATCCAAGAGTTCCAATTAAATAAGCAACGCCTCCCAACGTTCGTTGAGATTAAGTTCCTTATCGAGCCGCACCCTTAGGGAATGGATCAAAATCTCATATGGGAGCACTGCCTCCACCCCGTAAGTGAGTGCATAGGGGGTTTACCCAGTGGGAGTACGAATGGAGGTGCAGTAAGCCCATAGAGCTTCCACTAATCGCTCAGGCCAATCGAAAAATTTGTGAGATTCACATATTTTCTTTATGATTTTGAGAAGAGTTTTATTAGTGGCATCAGCTTGGCCGTTACCTTGAGGATAATATGGAGATGAATGATGTAATGAAATATTAAACTTCTTACACAGGTCCTGGATCTCTTCAGAGATGAATTGGGGTCCATTATCGGTGACGATACTGCTTGGTACTCCGAACCCCGAGATGATATTCTTCATGATGAAGCAGCACACCATGGTAGCTTTGATGTCTGCATACACTTCTGGTTCGGACCACTTGGTGAAGTACTCAGTGGCGGTAAGGATAAAGGATTTCTACTTGATCTGAGAGTTGGGATCACTGAGCGGGCCAACAATGTCGAAAGCCCACATAGAGAATGGCCAAGGAGGAGAGAGAGGATACAGAGATGAAGCAGGAGCATGAATTTTATCAGCGTGGAGCTAGCATTTAAGACACCTCCAGACATAGAGGGAGCAATCTTCCTCTAGAGTGGGCCAATAATAAACCTGCCTAAGGATCTTCTTCGCTAACGCCTGGTCATTGATGTGACCTCCACACTCACTCGATTGGGCTGCTTTGGATACCTTCCAAGCTTCATCATCTACCGAACACCTTTTGAAAACTGTACCAGAAGCCAGAAGTAAAATGCGGATCATGATCTGACACAATGGATATTAGAATTCCATGCAATGGCACAATCTTTGCAACATAAAGCTCAGCCAATTTCTGAGCATTCCATGCAACTTTAATTGGCAACAATCTCGCTATCTTAGTTAAACGATCAACTAATAGCCGAATGCCATCATAGCCTTGTGAAGTCTGGGGTAAACCCACAACAAAATCAGTCGTAACATGATCCCATTTTCACATCGAAATCTCCAAATGATGAAGCATTCCCCCAAGCCTTTGATGCTCAGCTTTGACCTGTTGGCATGTCAAACACTTAGACACGAAATCAGCTACATCCCTTTTCATGCTTGGACACCAAAATTAACTTTTCAGATTTTGATACAGTTTTGTAGTGCCGGGATGAATAGCATAACGGGATCCATGGGCTTTAGGAAAAATGGCATTTCTCAATGAACCGTCAGTTGGAGCCTAATGTCTCCCTCTGATGCTAACCACTGAATCATCACTGAACTCCACATCAGGCATTAACACACTGCGGAACAATTCAGAATTTGCTTGTTACACCTCCTTGATCTACTGATAAATAGCTGGAGTCATCACTAGACTAGCAAACATAGCTACCATCAGATCAGAGGAAATTTTTAATCTGAATGTCTCACAAGGAAACTGTTCCCACAACTTCCATTCTTGAATTAACAAATGACTAATATGCACTTTCTTGCTCAATGCATCAGCCACTACATTCATTTTACCAGGTTGGTAAGATACAGTAAAATCATAATCTTTCATGTACTCCATCCACCTGCACTGACGAAGATTCAAATCTTTTTGAGAAAACACATATTTTAAGCTTTGATGATCTGTAAAGATCTCAAATTTCTCACCATACAAATAGTGTCTCCAGATTTTCAATGCAAAGATCACTGTTGCTAACTCTAAATCATGAGTAGAATAATTCTCTTCATGCTGCGTAGGCTATGACCTTACCATGTTACATAAGCAATGCACCCAAACCTACTCGAGAAGCATCCGTACACACCACGAATCCACCCGAGCCAGAGGGTAAAACAAGCACCGATGAAGTAGTGAGTTGCCTTTTCAACTCATTGAAGCTCTATTCACATTTATCCGACCACACAAATGGCACATCTTTACGAGTCAATTGAGTCATCGACGCAGCAATCCGTATAAAATCTTGAATGAATCTTCTATAATAACCAGCAAGACCCAGAAAGCTCTTGATTTCTGTCACATTCTTTGGGCTCTGCCATTGAAGAACAGCTTCTATTTTAGCAGGATCAACTACAACTCCATCGCCAGAAATCACGTGGCCTAGAAAATGAACTTTCCAAAGCCAAAACTAACACTTACTGAATTTTACATAAAGCTTGTGATCTCACAGAGTCTGCAATACTACCTTGAGATGCTGAACATGTTCTTCTTCGGAAGCAGAATAGACCAAAATGTCATCCACAAGGATCACCACATATTGGTCCAAGTATAGACGAAACACACGCTGCATTAGGTCCATAAACGTTGCTGGAGCATTGGTTAGCCCAAACGGCATAACCAAAAATTCATAATGACCATACCTCATGCTAAAGGTAGTTTTCTCCACATCAGATTCTTTAATCCTCAATTGGTAATAAATAGATCGAAGATCAATCTGTGAAAAGACACTCGCTGACGGAAGTTGGTCAAATAAATCATCGATTCTGGGCAAATGATACTTATTCTTGATAGCCACCTGATTCACTTGCCTATAATCAATACATAGTCTCAGGCTTCCATCTTTCTTCTTTACAAACAACACTGGAGTACCCCATGGAGAAAAGTTGGGAGGGATATATCCTTTTTTCAACAATTCTAGCAATTGTACTCTCAGTTCTTTTAATTCTACTGGAGCGAGCTTCATATGCTTGGGCCTACAGTTCCGCTACATGGGCTTCGTAGGCCTCGGGATCCTAGAGTACTTTTACAAGATCTTCTCTCAGGTCCTTGCTCCAAGCAATAGCCTCCCATATGGTGACATTAGTTAGGAACCGCTTTATGTGTTGAATGACTTTGTGGTCCTCCCTAGCGCAGGTCTTATCGAATGTGGGAATGATTTCCTCCAGGTTCCTCGGGACTCCATGTGGTTTCTCCCGCTTAAAAGGGCACTCCTATTCATCTTACACGCCCGCTCCCTCTTGGAAAAGTGGTGCCAGAGACTCTTCTGCAGCAAGCTGAGACTCATCTTGACCCGACTGGCCTGAGGGGCTTTCTCGTTCACCAGTACGGGTTGAGGGGCCTGCCTGTCCCGAGGCTGAAGCTATTGTCGGAACGTTAGCTGGAGTTTCTTCCTCAACAGAAGAATGAACTATGAAAGGGATGCCTCCTGACCTTCAGGCTTCTACACCAAGGCCTGTCTTCTCTGAGGACACGGGTATGAAAGGAATACCCCGCATTTGTGGTGTAGAAATGGGGCCCGGCTGCTCCCCTCTGAATATTATAACTTGGTCGAGGGTTAGAGGGTTTTCTTGCCCTCGACCTCGTCCTTGACCACGGCCTTATCGATTCCTTGCCGATTGGCATTGATATGTTGCCACAGGGGCATTGTCCTCCTCAACGGAGGCATTTATATTGTCAGGAGGCGGGATAGTCACCATGTTACATGACAGCTCCTGCATTGCTTGCTCAAGGGCCTCCACGGTGAGCTCCTCGTCTTTGTAGAATAGTGAGAGCTCTTTCAGAATTGGAATTCTTTCACCCTCCTCGAGATGATGCAAGGTCTCCCGAAGCCAGCCGAGGAGTCAGACTTTCTGCCCAAACCTTTCCCAGGGGATGTATTTTTCGAGTGTGACCACCCTGGTGGGGCAAGGAGGCACATATTCTTCTAGTTGGTCTATGAGCTTTTGCAACCTTTGCATGGGGGTAAGCTCTTTGGAGGCTTCCATGGCTGTTGCCTGCTCAGATTACTTTTTCAATCTTCTCTTCAAATTCTTCTTTCGATTCTTTTCCTGCTTCTTGAGGCGAGCAGCCTCTTCTAATGAAGGTGAAGGCGGCTTCACAGGGCGAAGTGACTTGCCCTCGGCGCCTTGTCTTCCACCTTGAGCTAGTCGCATGACATTTTGGAACCCGCGACCCTTTCTTGGAGTGACGCAAGTCCACTCCCCTTCAGCGGGCTGTGATTAAAAAGTGACATTAATTACCTGGGTAATTATTTTCGATGGTAATTCTTAAAATTTTGGCTGACGGAAGTGAAACTCAGGTGGTTTTGCGGTGTCGCCAACTACGTTTCAGCCAGTGGCTTGGACCCCGGGAGTCGTTGAGATCCTCTCGGAGGGATGGACCCTGTTGGCCTATCACAGGGTTAAACCTTAGGCTCGAGCTCCGCCGCCTTGATTTTGCCCTTATCTCTCGACTGCGGGTGTCCAGCGACAGCCCTCTCATGTGGCCCGACTAGGTAGAGGATTTGGAGGCTTCCCCAGGGACTGAACTTCGAGAACCTGGGGTTATAAGCCTATCATGCTTAGCCTTACCTTTAGGGCTTGGCTTGGGCTCTCCCCTGGCAGGCTTCTTTAAGCAAGCCTACGAAGAAGTCTGCTTAGCTGATAGTTGTTGGGGCTTGCCCTGCTGCTCCTGCCAGAGGATCCTCTCAGTAGCCTCCCACAGTCGGCGTCTTGTCATGGAATTACCTTGAGTATCAATTTCTCCCCTTTGAATAAGGGTCTAAATGTAGTCTTGGACCTCCAGACATTCTCCAGTTGGATGGGACACCCGCGTATGATATTTGCAGTAAAGAGGGTGACTCTTAGCTGTCTCATTGTAATAGGACGGTGGATCATATGTCAATACCCGACAGGAAGGTGGCTCTGCAAGTTAAGGCTCCTGCTTTCATGGATGCGGGTGAGCCAATGGTCTTCTTTTCGCAATAAGATATTAAAAGATTTGAGGAAACGCTGAGCAGGGCATTAATTGTGAAGTGTTCTTATGGAAGGCCATCTTTTATGGAGATCGAGTCTTGCCTTACCCAGCGACTGGATTTGAAGGGTGCATTTATCATTAGTGCATTAAATCCTAGCCACCTGCTTTTCCGGTTTGAGGAGGGTGAGGATTTTCTTAAGGTGTTGGTCCGGAAGAGTCTCTACATCATTGGATATCTATTTAGATTCTTTCGGTGGTCTGCGTCTTTCTATGTTGATAAGGATCCCACTTTGATTCCTATATGGGTTGGTTTTCCTGGTCTTCTTGTTAGCCTTTATAATGAAGGCTTTCTTCGCTCCATTGCCAGCAATCTGGGGCAGGTGCTTCGTATTCATGATACAACTTTGGTATAGATGCAGACCACGGAAGCCCTTGTTTGTATAGACATAGATGTCTCTCTTTCTCTGAAGGAGCTCTTATGGATTGGCTATGGTGAACATGACTTTGGCAAAAAGTACGTTATCATAGGGTCCCTTCCTTGTGTGCCTTTTGCAACTGTATAGGTCACTTGGGTGATGCATGCAAGAAGAAGGCTAAGGGTGGACCTCTAAGGGTAGCAACAGGTTTGTTGGCTGAGGATGCTACTACCCCATAGGTAAAGGAGTCTGCTAAAGCTCCGGGCTGGATGCAAGTGGGAGGGAGAAAGGAGTATCGGCTAAAATCGCCTTCTATCCAGACTCTGATTCCTATCCATAATGCTTTTGTTAGGCTGCAAGAGGGACTTACAGTGAATCACATAATGAATCATGAAACAGTGAAGGAGGGAGAAATTTTAACATCTTTTGATCCTACCATGCATCTTCCGTTAGTGGCTGATGGGGGCAAATCTTTGGCCCAGGGAGATGGCAGCGAAACTTTTGTTGCCATGGAGGATGATCTGGATTGCTCCGATCATGTTTTAATTGCTAAGGAGGCTGAGGCTTCTGGGAGCAACTGTAGAATTTTGCATGCTACTGTTCACGAACCACAGGATAGTTCTCAAGCCTTATGCCTGCCAGATGATTACACTTTGCAGGGTTCTGTCCCAGACCAACGGTAAGCACTTGATGTCTCTAATCAAGCTCCTTTGAATATCATGGAGGATGTTTCAACTACGCTACCGGCTAAGCTTCTGCCGGTGGGGCCTAAACCCACGTGTGCTACGGCCTCAGGAAGGGCTCAAGCTGAGAATATTTTCATGCCGGAGGTAGGCATTGGTAAGGAGGACCAGGTGGTTCACCATGTTGGTGTTCTTACAAGGTCTAAAGCCAAAGTAGCTGAGGAACAACCAGGGTATGCATCCTCATGACTTCTTCTTTATTCTGGAATATCAGGGGTATTGGTAATATGGCTTCAAAGAGAACTCTAAGGCGGTTGGTGCATCAGCATAAGCTGGACTTCATGGCTCTCTGTGAACCTATGGTAGCTTTCAGTAGGGTGGAAGGTTTATGTAGATATTTGCATATGGTGGCTTTGCTGGGAACTTTAGTGAAGGTTCTAGTATATGGCTTATTTGGAATAGTTCTCTTTCCTTTAGTTTGATTTCTAGCTCTTCCCAGCATATCACAGGATCTTTGAAGAAAGAGAATGTCCCCATCTGCGTGGTCTCTACAATTTATGCGGCCTGTGATGTGGCTGAGAGGCCATTGCTATTTGACGACCCGTTTGCTATTGTAGATAATAATTTACAAATTTCATGGCTGGTAGGGGGAGATTTCAATTGTATTGCCCAATCGTTTGAGAAAAAGGGTGGTCTTATGCACAACATGTCCTCTATGATTGATTTTAATGCATTTATCTTCGCATTAGGTTTGATTGATGCCAGATTTCGGGGTCATAAATATAACTGGTCTAATAATAGAGTTGGTTTGGTTGCCATTAAGGCCAGGCTTGATCATATTCTTATTAATCCTCTGTGCCAGGATCTGTACCCAGGTCTTGTTGTTCAGCACCTCAATCGGGAGCCTTCAGATCATGCACCTCTCCTGGTGCGGTTGAGGGAGATCTCCCTGCAACCTTCTCGCTTTATTTTCCAGAAGATGTGGACTACTCATGAGTCTTTCAAGTAATGTATTAATGATGCCTGGGAGGGGGAGGTTGGATGGTCTCCTAATCCTTTTGTCAAGCTCCAATTAAAGCTTCGAGCGATTAAAAAGGCTTTGCTGCTATGGAATAAACACGTTTTTGGCCATCTAGAGGTCGCTCTTAAACAAGCTGAGGAGTGAGTGTCATCCAAGCAGCATCTGTTTGATGAGGATCCTTTCGAGGTTAATCGTATGACTTTGTATGAGGCTAATGCAGCTCTTCGCAGGTCTATGCTCAACCAGGAGATCTTGTAGGCTCAAAAGGTGAGGGTTCAATGGCTAGGTGATGGTGATCATAACACTGGTTTCTATCATGCTGTGGTGCAAGGGCGGCGAAGGAGGAATTGCATTCATAGGCTTAAGGTCAATGGTGTATGGTATGAGGACCAAGATATTCTTAAGCGGGAGGCTGTGACTTTCTACAAGAATCTATTATCAACAGAATGCCATGTGCTGCAGGATTCTTTGCTGCGGGTTATCCCCTCCAGTATATCTGTAGAGCATAATCAATCCCTTTATGCTTTACCGACGCTGGAGGAGATTAAGAGTGTCGTTTGGGATATGAGTGGGGATAGTGCTCCTGGCCCTGATGGATTTACTGGTGCTTTTTATACTTCTTGCTAGGATATCGTATCCGTTGAGGTAGAGAGGGCTGTCCGTGGCTTCTTTGAGGGTTACCCTCTTCCTAGAGGGGTTACTTCTACTATTATTGCTTTGATCCCTAAGGTTGACTGTCCAACTTCGTCTGGAGATTTCAGACTGGTGAGCCTCTGCAATTTTAGTCATAAAATTGTCTCAAAAATAATCTACACCAGATTGACAGTAATTTTGCCTCTGATTATTTTCGAGGAACAAGGTGCTTTTGTGAAGGGAAGATTTATTCTTGATAATGTCTCCATGTCCATGCAGTTGATGAGTAACCTTGGAAGGAAGGTGTGAGGTCATAATGTCATATTCAAGCTTGATATGATGAAGGCGTATGATAGGGTTGAATGGGACTTTCTACTAGTGGTGCTTCGTGGATTTGGCTTCTCTAATAGATTTTGCTCTTATGTTGCTATGCTTATGTCTAATTGTTGGTTCTCAGTCATCGGTAATAGTGTGGCCACAGGTTACTTCCACTCTTCTAGGGGCCTTAGACAGGGAGATCCGCTTGCCCCGATGCTTTTTATTATTATGGAGGAGATGATATGTTGATTTTTCTGAATGGTCAAGTGTCTAATATTAGGAAGATCTTGGACTTTCTTTGGGAATATGAGGCATTATTGGGACAAAAGGTTAATATCTCCAAGAGCCATTTTATTATTTCAAATAAGGCCCCTCTGCCATTAGTGGTTAGAATCAAGTGCCTCACTGTATTTTGCTGCCAATGAGGAGTTCTTGCTTATTTAGGAGTCCCTATCAGACAGGCGAGGGCGTTGGGTTATGTGTGCCCCCTCGTTGTCTTTCTGTGCGCCCCTTTGTTGTCTTTGACAATGGTTTTGATGATTCCAATCTATTGTGTGTTTTACGTATATTTTAAAGTGAAACAATTTGTGTTAGTTTTGTGAAAAATGTCTTGAGGTTTTAATGCTCACATGTTGACATCTTTATCTTGCAGGTTTAGCATGCTCCGTGGAAACAGTTTCTTGATTTAGGTTCGCAAGGGTCCATTCAGGTTTGTAAGGTGCAAACATCTTACAACGCGTGAAAAGTGTGCTTATTTATGGGTTCATTTCTGAGTTTTCTTCACAGGTGAATGGCATTTCAGTTGATTGCTCTCATAGACAGCTCTCTATGAACTGAATTTAATTCCCTCACCTAAGAGTTTAACTATCCATGGAATAAGTGAGCTTGGCTCTGGGTTGAATTGCAAATGGTCTCACAAATGGGACTCCTTGAACTGTAAATGAAGTTCATGTTAATTGGGGTATGTGAGTTTTGTGGAAAATACTCATTGATCATTTCGGTGCTATGGAGCTCATTGTTGATATCTTGATTGTAGGTGTGAAATCCTTGGTGTTTTCATGAGCATATCTTTTTGCTTATTCATAATCATGTTTTTATGGAGGGTCATAAGGCCCTTGATTTGGATGAATGGCATTAATGCCTTTTGGGTTGAACCGGACTGCCTTTTGGGTTGAATCGGACTGGCTTTAGGTAGATCCCTTCTTTCCCACTGTAAGGGTCGACTCCATGGGTTGACCCCTGGCTCTTTGAACCTTGTTTCTAGTTTTGGATTAATTAGATGGTAACAAGTCTTGATTCCTTCATGTAGAAATCTGATTAATCTTGTATGTGATATTGGTTTCCATGCTGGTTCATATGATGGGCCACACCAATTAGACTTGCCACCTCCATAGCCCGAGACTCCATAAACTTTTTCCCCTTAATCTCTTTGACCTTCTCCTTGCCGAGGGTCCCCTCTCCCTCCGCCTCCTGATTGACGTCCTTGACTTGATCCACCTCTGCGTGATGAAGCACCTCCTCCGACTTTCTGGGCGGGGGAGGCAGAACTAACACGGCTTGTTGGCCAAAAACCGCGTTCGCCTCTGCCACATGATCCCCATCCGCAAGACGAGGCTTCTCTCGTCACGGCGTCGGCAGACTAATCATACCCCTTGCTTCACTGTTCAGAGGCACCTGGCCGGATTGCTCGTCGAAAAGAAGAGAGAGGAAAGGCAGAGCCTCTAGGGATTCCTCCCCTTCCCCACCTTCACTACCGCCCCTATGGTCGAGACGCTCGACCGTTGGGAGACGGCATCTGGCGGTCCTCCACTCGAAGTGGCCTTTGCCACTGGCGGTGCGTCCACCTGCTCGAAGAGCCGCCTGACCTGTGGGGGGCGACAACAACTATGAGACTAAGGCTACTCAGCTGGTCGAGACCATCAGCTGGATGCCTTGTGGGAGAGGCAACCTTTGCTTTGTGCCGCTTCTACGTCATCCTTGACCGAGCCTTCCGTGGACAAGCTAAGCAACGACTGCACCTGCTCGTCGTGGTTTGACCAGCGTTTTGTTAAGAGGTTCATTTATTGTTGTGTTAGAGAAAAGCAAATGCATGGTTGTCCTTTTCTTGGCGTCCCATGAAGCTGTTGCTCACCAGTCGTATTTCACTCTATGGCATGAAGATGCTGTACCTTGGGCCAGGCAACAACCCCTTTGCAGTATTTCACTCAATGCAACTTGGAATATATGCCTCTTATCTCCAGATAGGAACCCTTAAGTAGGCAAGCCTCGTGTTTACCTATGGTTATGTTAATGTTCTTTCCTTTGGTATATGTCAATGTGAGCTTTTAGCTGGGCCTTCCTTCTTGTCCTTTTCCTTTTCTTATTGTCTCCGCCCCCGCTATGTTCTCAAGAACATACAAGGGGCCTAAAAAATAATTGGATGACACTGTCCATAAGAGAAAAACAGTTGTCTGAAAATTGTGTCTGAAGTTGTGTAAAAAGGGTAATTTTGCTATAATGCCTACAACTCCTGTATGCTCTGTTTATCAACATTGATTGTTCTCTCTTTATTTGATGTAGAAGTTGGATAACCTTGGTTTATCATCATGATTGGATAATCTTGCCTTCATGGTTAATTTGCGCATTCTCCATGCTTTGGCATCTTGCATTCATCCCTTTCTCAGTGATATAGATTTTATTTTGGGTTCGATTTTAGGGGTTCAGTGTGGTGAAGAAGTTCTAGCTATCTATGGGTGTAATACATTTCATTGTCACAAACTGCTCGCCATCTGATATCCTTAATGCTTTGTATTGTAGGACAATTAATATAACAGATTCTTTAAAGGTGCAACTGTCTCAAAAATCCCCTGGAAGAGGTGCATTCTTTCATCCTTGGTAGCTCAAAGACATATTTATATTCCTTTTAAAACAAATGTGGTCCTTTGTACAAAGAAAAAGGTGATTCTTGTCTGTGTTAAGTGCTATTGACTGTTATAGATTACCTTTGCAGAGGAATGTTTCCAGATTTGACCTTAAAATGTTTTGAGAATCTATAAAAAGTTGCTGGAGGAAAGATAAGTGATGACACTCTTGCATAACAACTTTATCATATAATCATCAATGACTGTTGCAAAACTGTAACATTCTTCATTGCGCCATTTAAAATGATATTCAGAATCTATGAGAAGTTGTTAGAGGGAAGATAGATTGATGACATGTTTTGCATAATAAGAGTATTATCTAATCGACAAGGATTGTTAGAAAACTTTAACCATACCTTCATCATTGTTATGCCAATTTGTTCACTTCTCTTCTGCTTGAGGTGATATATGAGTGTTACTATGGGCGCCATCCTTATATATTGATATCCCTCCACCAACTGGGGAGCGAGAACATTTCCCATCAAAGATTTTTGTCGCTATTTTTTTTACTGAATTGCCTAAAAAATCACAAGGTCTCGTCCTCTCATGATGTGGGGCCTAATGGGCCATCAGGGCAACACGAACAGATCCTTTGATCCAACATTAAACCAAATCTACATTCCCCTAGGGAATTATGGTGGCCATGGGCTGTGAAACCCCTCGTAGGCTAGTCCTCGGGGTCTCCTCCCGTTCAAGCTGTCCCATTGAGTTAATAACGGCCCGCGGATCATCGGTGCCCCTCGTAGGCTAGCCCTCGGGATTTCCATCCATTTGGGTTCGTCGGTCATCATGTTGGCCTCTCGACAGTTTGGAACATGCCCCAGTTCTTGTGGGTGAGTCTCCACTTTTCCCCCATGACCCTCTGGGTATGGAAAAATGACGTCCAATTTTCATTGGAATTGTTCATGTGACTGTCCCATGTGTCAACACTAATAAATCTGCTTTGGACTAAGATAGATTGTGCTGAAGTATTAACCTTACACAAGTCTTGATTTATCAAACAAACATGATAATTAGAAAACCCAAATCCACTTCAGATCCATCACAAAGGGTTAATAAAAGGGGCATTCTCCGAATTGAGTCATAATAATACCTGAATAACCCTTAACCAAATGAAACCCTTCAAAACAAATTCGGCTCCTAATTCGGCACGGCCTAATCCGGTGCCCATACCCCCCACATCGGATTAGTCCCCCTCTCAAAACCAAAAAATCTTTCAATCCCGTTCAAAGGGTGTGGAGGTTAATCCGGCGTGCTCTTCACACCCCTGCACTGGATTCGACCCCTTTACAGCCCCATGCTGTATTCAACATCTCCCGTGCCGTATTCAACATCTCCCACGCGGGGTTGAACTCTCATCACTACCCCCGCCGGATTGAGCCCTTCTCACACCCCCGCGCCAGATTAAACCATCATCATATCCCCGCGCCAACTTAATCCCCCACTTGTACTTCTATCAACTCTTTTACTACCCCACCTCTCTATCATACTTAATTCATGAACACTCTATAATTAACTAATGGAATCGTTGTTGGCTCTCATTAATCGATTGCTTTGGGTTTGCTTACGCCATGCATCTATACATACATGCACGCATGCCCGTTTATTACTGTTGCGTATTTGTCATCATTCTAAACCTCCATATATCAAATGGTGATTTGCAGAAGGTCAGATCAGGTCTGGCTAAAAGCCCTCACTATGTGTGATGGTGGTGTTCGGACCTATGTTCTCCGCCATGTACCAAGGGCTCAGGATAATAAATGTGATTGAACTTCATGTTTGAGTGTATGTTCAGTTCTTGCATTCTGTAATATCATCCTGTTGATTTGCCTATGCTTATACATTTACTCAGCCCGATGATTCTTTATCTTGGTAATTAATCAAGGGTTTTTCTCCTTCTCGGAGGATGTAATTAACGTCACAGTCTTTATGGTATGACGGACTGTCGGTCTCGACACAAACTTCACTTTCGTCTGACCAAGTCAGATCGAGCGCACAATGAATCTGCCACGCAAGTGACTGGCATGCCTACATAATAAATAAATGAATCAAATAAATCTAATGAATCCCCAGTCAACCAACCGAACAAGCAAATTAATATCTAATAGAATCGCATCCCCACATCTCCCCACACATGTCACTGCCATCCAACTCACCGTCGCTCTCGCCTAATGGGCTGTCCTCCACTGGACCTCGTTTCCCCTGGGGTCCCCCATGAATGAGGTGTTGGCTTGCTTCCGAGAGTTGCAGTCATTGTTTAAAAAGGTGGCATCTCAAGGCACTAAGGCTTAAGTCTCAAGGTGAGGCATTAAAAAAAATATCTTATGACATGCATCGAAATCCATTGTTCAGAAACTGTTGTAGGTATGGTCATTGGAGGAATGTGTCTCTGAACCATCAGCATTTGGGGATTGTGTTCCTTCCGTGCTTGAAGTGTGACAGCATAGATTGGGTTGAGATGCATAATGTCATCATCAAAATCAAAGAGAAGAGAAGGCAGGCGCCAAGACAACAAGCACCACAGCCGCAGTAGCTACCACAATAGTTGCAGTAGCCTACACAGGATCTGGGCATCCACCAAAATCCGATGCCGAATGATCCACCCACTCCGCAACCTCAGCCACAACCAGCAACAGCTTAGGTCAACATTGTCCACCGCCTGGCCCCCAACGCCAGGTGGTCTTATGATGACGAGTCTTCTCTTCAAGGGCTCATGGCCCTTCACCATACCGACTACAACCCTCCTCTACCTTCTACCCCTATTATCTTCCCGCCGAACAATTAGGCCACCACTGCTACTCCAACCATGCCTATTGTCCCTTTGAAACCCCCCATCCTACTGCCTACCTCTCCCATTGTTTCGCCCATCCTTGCTCCCCCGCAGGTGCACGTTCCGCCGATTATTGCCACCCCGCCATCTAATCCTCCACCTATAATCATCCCAGCAGGACCCATTCACACCACTACTACCCCCATTACCCCCATGACCACCACAAAACCTTCCCCTGCACCTCTTATCCACCCCATTGGGGCCATTAACCCACCCACCATGAGTCAGCCTAATGTCGTGCCAGCTCAGAACCTTGCCCTACGGAGCAAGCATTTGTTCCATCGGAGTTATCCCACCACTAGTGCATCTGCACCCAACTCCCAGTTTCCCCAGTAGGATGTTGATCATGAGGAGACAGACCCTTTGTCGGGCACTCAATATGACTTGCTACATCATCTAGACCAGATGATCGCAAAGATTTTAGTTTTGGAATTGATTAAGCGATCCAAGCTCCATCAAGATGCACTGCTGGATTTTTTACAAAAAGTTATGGTTAATGAAGACATGGCAATGGATAGTTTGCCGACCACCCTGACTATAGTTTCCAAGGGGCCGGCCATTACATTCTCAGAAATCAAGCTAGCACCTCCCGACACTCGTCAAATGCCGTTATGCATTTCTATCATTTTGAGCAAGGTAAGCATAGATGCGGTGTTAGTGGACACCGGGGCCTCCGTCAATGTTTGTCCTCTAAGCACTTTGAGGGCATGTAACATCTGGAAAGATTTGTTAGGATATGATAATTCAAGAAGGCCGTGTCATGGGGCGGTTACTATCCAAGTTGAACTTCGGCCATTGACAATGCCCATTGAGTTTTATGTGCTCGACATCGACCCTATGTTCAAAGCTATTTAGGGTTGTCTGTGGACTGATAATCTTAATGTCGTGCCGTCTACTGCTCACCAATGCGTCAAGTTTTGATTACAAGGATGGGTGGTAAAAGTCAAAAGCATCACTATGGTCCAGTCGGTCGAAGCAATCTCAAAGAAGAATTTACCGACTCTTTAGCCCAATAATCGGCCTGTTACCTCTGTGCTGGATCTCAACATTCCATGGGCCTATGCATTACGCAAGCCTGCTATTGCACAAGTAAACATCAAGGAATCGCCCAAGATTAGAGATTCTAAGGGTTGGAAGATTATATTAAAACTAGGCTATCAGCCAGGAAGAGGTCTCGGCGCTCAATTTCAAGGGCGGACCAAGCCAGTCCCCAAGGGCAAGAAGATGAGTTGAAGTGGCCTCGATGATCGAGAGTCGCCATTATCCATCTTGGGAGACTTGGGGCCATTGACTTGGGACTACCGTCAGCATTTTGTAAGGGGCCCATTGTAGCCAGGTACTTTGAATGCCTCGCCAAGCCAGACTGAGAAAGAAGAGACTGCTTACATAATTGCTGGCTGGTCGTTGCTGCCCAGGGGGCCTGTGGATTATATGGATGATTTCATTGAACTCGACGCTGGCGGGCAGCCGTGCGCTTCGGTCTGGTTCACAGATGCCAGACTCCCGTTGGCGGCGGCGGCTCGTGTCAACGCTGTGGCGAGCGATGCGGTGCACCTAGCCCCCCTAACCACCCTGTGGGGCCCACAATCCACCCAACTCTCCTAAACCATGCGTCCCCTTCTCTCTCTTCACTTAGCCTTCGTAAACCCCAAGGAGAGAGGAGGAAGTGTCCACCTACCCTCCCTAAACCCCCTGTGGGACCCACAACCACCCAACCCTTCTAAACCATTCACCTAGCTTCTCTCTCTTCACCTAGCCCCTATAACCCCAAGGAGAGAGGAGGAAGTGTGCACCTAGCCTCCCTAAACCCCCTGTGGGGCCCACAATCAACCCATCTCTCTTAAACCATGCCTCCCCTTCTCTCTCTCTTCACCTAACCCCCATAAACCTCAAGGAGAGAGGGGGAAGTGTGCACCTAGTCCCCCTAAACCCCCTGTGGGGCTTACAAGCAACCCAACCCTTCTAAACCCTGTGCCCCCTCCTCTCTCTCTTCACCTAGCCCCTGTAAACCCAAGGAGAGAGGGAGAAGTGTACACCTAACCCTCCTAACCCTCCCTTTACGTAGGGTGGAGTTAGCCCACCTAAACCCTTCTCTCGCCCTCTCTCTCCTCACCTAGCCTGCCTAAACCCAACCCTCCTAAACCCCTTTACGCGGGGTGGTGCCTCAACCCTCCTAAACCCATAACCCAGCCAGCCCCTTCGCCTATAAATCCCCTTGGAAGGCCAAGGGTCAAGGCATCAATCGATCGATCAACATAGACAACAGAGGAAGCACAGCTAGAGCACTTGGAGCACTTTGAGCGTAACCTAGTTGTCTGTTCGTCTTCGGCTTAACCCACGTCGAGGGTATGTCACATCAACACCTCTCATATAGCGTCTAGTCAAAACACACGAACATCCTCCTTTGCGTATGGGACGCCATGGTAATAGCGAGAACACTCGTCTACCGAGTTCACTTGCGTATGGCGCACCATGGTAACGGCATCGGTACCCTCTTGTGGGAACCTCTTGTACTTCGGGGTCGGCCTCCAATTGCTTGCTTTGAGCTGGTAACCGACCGTCCCGCCTGCCGCCCTGAGTTAGCTTGACCTTAGCTCGGAAGTATCATTTTCGAGGCCCGATCCTAACTCCTGGACACGTTGACACCCGACACGCTTACCCCCCCAGTCAGTGTCAGTGCCAGCCTTCACTGCTTCATAGCGTCTATAGTCCCTTTGAGGACCCTCTGTAAAATAGCGAAAAACCCGCGTTTTTGTGCAATGACCCGGGGACCGGTCTTCGAGACAAAATTGTCTTGCGGCTTGCTCCAATGTATTAAGACCTTTTAGCGCCTCTCTGTAATGCATGTTATCGCTCATTATAGTGAAGTCTAGTCGGAAAACCCGATTCTTCATTTTTCTCACCACACTTTGACGTCCTTGCCCTCCAGCTCCCGGTGATATCTGTCTCTCGGGCCAGCACCTGCCTGCTACTTGCTGAGCCAGTGTCCGTAGCCCCATTCCGGCCTACATCTCTCCCAGTTTCCAGTGCCTTCAACCCGGTTTGCTGAATCCAATGGTTGAATTCTAGCTACAGTGCGAACCATGTCCCTTTTCTACACTACGACTTCCACGGCACCCAGTCCTCATTCGGTATAAAAAACAAAGGTGTTCGTATTTAATCCGATGTAACACAAATACTGACTGCTTGTGGTCGAAGAGGAAGACATCCTGTACACGAATCCCCACAATCATCTTCACTCGTACCAACAGAACCTTCTTCTCTCCACGTGTCCCTCGAAATCTGTGCCCACGTGCTGTGCCCTGGTGGCACTTTCACGGTCAAACTTTGGTTCAGTAGGTGATCATCGAGAAATCGACTGGCACGCCCGCATTCTGTCATACTAATAATCACAAGTACATAAGATCCTTGACTTTTATCATAGACTCAAGAAAATAGAAAAGTACAATAAGACTCGACTAGACATTTAACAACGAAGCTTCTCTTGATTCGCTTGACCTTCAATCACTCTGGGACCCGCTACTTGTATTATCCGAATTCGATTCATCTGTATTTCCTGAAAAATTAAGAAAGTAGGTATGAGCACACTTGCCCAGTAGGTATCTTCACATCAACATGAAGGTAATATTTAAATGATTAATATCTTAGCTCTAGACTTTTAAGGTAAAAATGAGAATGCTGCAAATATATAAACCAAGATAACTAAGAGTAGAGAACCATGAGATACCTGAGCAAGTAGACATGAGCAAGTATATAACATGAACAAGCAAGATTTAATTAGGTAGATGTAAATTGGCCTTTCATGAACGAGTATGTAACTAGAAAGTACTTATACAATCTTGTAAAGGCTATGTACTAGAAAGTTATTTAACAAGCATGTAATTCTTATAATGAGCCTCGTGATTTTTCACTCGTCTATAAAAAAAGTACTTTCGGTGTAATGCGATGCTAGTATTCAGCGTACCCCATCATTTTCAGCACGTTTCTGACCATCGTCCGTGGGGGCAAGTGTCGAGCCCTTAGACACCATCCGTGCCCGCACTTGCATCTTCAAGTTACAGATCAAGCTACTTCCACAAGATAACAATAATTTTAGCCAGTAATTTTAATAATAAGTTCATGACCAAGTAACCAAGGCATAGAATGTTCCAAAACTGATATGAGATTTCAAAGAAGAATTAAAAATGACATTATGTTATGGCGGCATTCCGGCAGCATAACAGTATATTAATTAAGTTTCATAACTTAACATTAACTTGTTACGCATAGGTTTGAGATCCAGATAATCCTAAGATCATCCATGAATATAATTTAAACAACCCTTAGGTCAAATCTCGGGTTATAAACTTGATAGAAAAAGATGGTCATTCTTGGTCCGTTTCATGCAGACAACGGTCACAGTTAGGCCGCTTACATCAGACTAGCGGTCCAGTGAAGGCCGCAACTGGACTGTGTCAACCAGAACGAAGAGAAAGTCGACACCTGAGGAATTTTGGAACAAATAGCAGTCTCAAGGTAGCCATTTTTATAACCAAGATGGTCTGATCCGGACCGCTAAGTAAAAATGACGGTCTCTTAGAGGCCCACAATTAACTAGGGCACAAAAAGTAAAACACTGGTCACATGAGTGCTCTCTAGATAATTTAGGCTTTAAGGGTACAACCAGCTCGACGTCCTAGTGAAAATCCCAGGCACGCGAAGACTTACAGAGGCCTTGAAACAAGATCACCTAATCCGACAGAAGGAATATCCGATGGAGAGGTTCACAAGTTCAAGATTGTATGCTTCAGTGCAAAGTGTGACTAATGACATCATACAGGAATATATGCCATGTACTTAAGAAAGTGACTCAAGGTGAGATGAGAGTGATCGATAAAACACTCGGTTAAACCATGATAATAATACCACATAGATCTCATTCATAACATGAAAATTATTTATGTACAAAACTATAACATTTAGGCATGAAATTACATGCTAATGAAAATAACATTTAAAATCATGCTCATGTTGAAACAGGGTGTTAACAGGAAATAAAACATGGTTGCAGGAGAAATAACATAGTTAATAGCACTAAATATATGAAATACCGAGTTTGGGCTCAGACCGGTTTATACAACTAGAAAGCGGTCAAGGGATGGCCACATAAAGAGAAAATGGTCTCGCGATAGACCGCTATGGAGAGACTAAAATGGTTTTCCATTAGACTGCATGAAAGTCTTACGGTCCATGGGTGACCATTTTCTATCTGGCTGATAGAAACTGTAATGTATTAAACAAAAACGCTAATCTAGGGTAAGTTACACATGCTAGAACCTGAAGAGTCCTGCTTGCGCAGGACTCTCTATTTTCTGCTCACCGGCCCCTCCTTCTTGGGTCTATATCTTCTAGAATTCTCCACCAAATTGAGTCCCGTTTGTTTTTAACTCTTGTCCTTGCTGTCATCTCGAGATTGAGCCATAGAACTTGGATTTTGGTGGCCTATATTCCTCTGGAAATGAGGAGGAAACTTCTGATTTTATGTAATTTCTGTACAATACAAACTCTATTCGATCAAGCTCCGGACCCTTCTTTCCACGCGAATATCTTCCAGATTCTTCCACAAAATTGAGTCATACTTGTTCCTATCTCTTGTCCTCACTATTATCTCGAGATTGATCTATCATACTCGAATTTTGGTGGAATCTATCTCCTAAAATCTTGGGAGAATATTCTGGGTTTCCTGCAACTCTATATAAACTATCCAGTTCGCAGTTGCGAGGGAGGGCTCTTTCTCGGTTCGGGACGAAGCCATGTTGCATCGCCGAGTCATCTCTTCAACCCTAGCCTGAAGAGGAAAGTATTAACTACATTTTCCACGCTCAAGGGCTTAGTTTCATCATCTCTTCTCTTAATTCTAGTCCTCTCAATTTCACAAATCATTACAGTTTTCTGCACTTTTCTGCACTTTTGCACTTCTCCATTTTGGATGCACGTCTCTCCGCAGTTATACTACGTGTTTTCTCCTGCTATTTGTTCTATTCTCATCACAACACACACTATCTTTTCCACCCTTCCACAGGGGTTAAAAAGCTCCCTCCCGGTGTGTTCTCCCCCTTTTATTCTTGCTATTGTGTCACTCCAAGATGGATAGAAGAGGCTAAACCTGGCAGAGGCCAAGTATAGTTTTATCTCTTCAACCAGAGCCCAAGATCAGATGAAACAGAACTGTCAGGTTCAAAATCGTGAAGTAATGCCCTCTCACGGACATATGATCAGGCAAATAAGCGAAACTTGTCTGTGTTGTCTTTGTCCCGCTATATCGTCACACATGTTTATGTCTCACCGTGTCCTTATCACACATGTCTTTGTCCCGCCGTATCGTCACACGTATTTTTGTCCCGCCGTATCGTCACACGTGTCTATGTCCCGCTGTGTCCTTGTCACGCGTGTCTATGTCCCGTCGTGTCCTTGTCACACGTGTCTTTGTCCCTCTGTGTCATTGCACGTGTTGTCTTTTGTCTCCCCTGGTGTTGTCGTCTCACGTGTTTTTATTCCACCATGTCCTTGTCCCACTACGTGTGCTGTCCCACCGCGTTATGTTATCTTGTCCCACCGTTTCACACGCATGCCTATTGTTTGTTCTTGTGAGATTTTGCTTCCATTCATATATTATGTTTTGTTCATATTTGTCATGTTATGTGTTTCGTTCATGCATGTTTTTTTGTCACATTCATGGTTATGTTCATGCCACATGTTATGTCTTATGTTGAAAATCTATAGAAATGTAAAAATCTAAAAAAATGTCGTTTCACTTGGTGGGTAAGTCAGGTATGGCTCCCTATCCCAGTTCATTATTGCCTCTCAAGGACCAATTGGTTGCCCGTGTGTTCTGGGATATGATGTTCCCTTTTAACAAAAATGATGATGAACTAGGAGCATATGGTTAATCATTGGATAGGCTGCTCGGTTGAGTCGGGTGGGGGACGATGGGCTCTGTCTCGAACGTCGTGATTGCAAGAAGACTCTTGACCCCGTCTTGGCTCGGTCTAACAATATTATTCTTGAGTACTTTTTATTTTATGCTTTCTGGGCATTCATTTTGATGAGTTCTTTATTTTAGCCCAGCATGCAACATGTCATTTTGAGCATTCACATCCCGAATTCTCTCAAGATTTTCTCCTCAACAATGGTCAATTGCGCTCTAGCTCTCTTGGATAAGAGATTCTTATTCCACTCTGAATTTGATTGTTTGCACTGATCTTGTCGCTTCGGCAGCGGGTGGCGATCGCCCGTGCGCTGGTCAACCGGCCCGCGCTGCTCCTGGCGGACGAGCCGACCGGCGCGCTGGACACCGCCACCGGCGAGGTGATATACAACAGCACCATCACCACGGCGACCAGTTCGTCGCCGGATATCTCGTGATAATTGACGAAGACGAAAGCAATCGCGCCGATCGCGAAGAAGAACAACAGGTCGCCGTAGCTGTTCGCAGCCAGCAGTGTCGTCATGGCGCGCTTCTCAGCGCCGAGCAGCTCGCGGTCGCAGGGCTTGAGAATCTGCTCGAAATATCCGTGGCGTTTCTGTCGGTCGAGCTGCAGTTCCTTGACGCCGAGGATCAGTCCTCTTACGCCCTTTTCCAGCGTGTCGTAGAGACCGCGTGCGCGATGAAAATCACGGTTGGCGAAAATGACCGGGATCTGGAAGGAAATGATGCCGAATGAGGCAGCACCCAGCACGAAAAAGAACACGTGGATATTCAAGTACGCCAGGAAGCTGAAAGTGCCGAGCAGCATCACGCCATTGATCAGGAGCTGCGGCAGCACTTCCGCGCCGCCGATGATGCGACGCACGTCATCGGTGATGGCCACCGTCAGGCGCGCCTGGCCCAGCACTTCCAACTGCGGATAGGCCGACTGGACGATGCGTTCGCACAGTCTGCCGCGCAGGCTGGCCGACAGCTCCATGGAGACTCTCGCCACGATGATCGCGGCCAGTGCCCTGGTGATCAGGATCGCCGCGCAGAACGCCATGAAGAATTCAGCGAGCCGGATGTGGCTGACCTGGATGCCGGCAATCCTGGCGATCGATGCTCCCGCGTGCGCAAGACCATCGGCGGGATCGCGCAGCGACGACAGGATCAACGGAATCGCCAGCGCATAAAGGCAGCCGGAAAGCGCACCCATCAGGATCGCGAAGAAAACGCGATTGGGCGCGAACCGACCGAATTCCGACAGCAGGCTGATCTTTCGCCGGCGCGGGCTTGCATGGGTGGCGGCATGCCGGCTCATTGGACGTCTCCATCTTTAAGGTCGTAGTACTTGCCCCGGACGAACGGATAGACCGCGTCGGCGTAATGCGCACTCATCCAGTTGCCGGATTGCCCGGTTGAATTGATGTATTCGTGAAGCACCGCATGCGGCCCGATCGCAATCAATTGCCTAGAGGTGGAGCCGAACCGGCCGATATAGCCGTCGCTTCCTTCCGCGGAAAATCCCGATACGTTGATGCAATCGGGACCACCACCCGAATCCAGCTTGCGCTCGAACAGTGCTGCCAGGCCTTTGACGCGACTGAACGGCTCGTTCGTATAAAGCGTGTGGTGGATGCTTCCCCAGTGCCAGTCGGAGGCATCGCTGCCCATTCGTTTGTGCAACTCCGCCAGGGCCTGATCGAGGCTCGATTGCAGCAGGTACTGGCAGGATCGCGCCGGTGTTTCATCCGCGTGCGGATCGCACCAGTTTGCGCTGGCATCGTTCAGCGCGGCCCTGATCTGGTCGGGGGTGGCCGACGCGAAAATATCGCGCAGATGCGACTCCTCTTCGCGGCGTGTCCAGTCATCGCTCAATGCCGTGCCGAACAGTTGCGCCGAGAGGTGATGCATCCAGACGTTGAACAAGGCTGCTTCGGCGCTCGACGCACGCATGTCGCCCGACCAGTTCCTGAGCAAGGCGAGCGCTTTGCGTTCATCGTCATTCGCCGGCTTGAACGCGAGTAGCGACGGCAGCAGTTCGCGTGCCGACAGGCTCAGCTCGTCGGTCTGGATGGTTTGCATGTCGGCCAGCGTCAACGGATGGTGCGACGCGATCTGCTGGTCGAGAAGTTGCTTGATCCGGACGTTCGCGGAGACGTAGAAGTGATACCCGCATTCCGGGCACATCCGGTAATTTTTTTCCAGATGCTTGCGAAAGATGGTCGCATTGCAGGCTCGGCGTCACGGATAGGTACAGAAGTAGTTGTTCTCCCTTTTGTGGTTTGGCGAGGACGGGAGGAACCGTCAGATAGCACTTTAATTCTTCAAACGCGTACTCGCACTCCTGATCCCAGTCAATCTGCCCCTTCTTATCTGGCGCCTTGTTGGCTTGCTTGATGAGTCGAAAGAAAGGGAGGCATCTCTCAGCTGCCTGGGACAGGAAGCGAGCGAGGGCGGCGACACGTCTGGTGAGGCACTGGGCGTCCCTTACTCGCTCGGGTCGCCGCATTCCCAACACTACTCGGATTTGATCGGGGTTGGCTTTGATTCCTCGATGGGTGACGAGAAAGCTGAGGAACTTCCCTGATTTGACCCCAAACGCACATTTGGCTGGGTTGAGTTTCATGTTGTACATTCTAAGTGTGGTGAATGTCTCTGCCAGGTCTCCCAAATGTTTGGCGGCTCGAAGGCTTTTCACGAGCATGTCGTCGATGTAGACCTCCTTGTTGCGGCCGATCTGTGAGTCGAACATATGGTTGACGAGGCGCTGGTACGTTGCTCCTGCGTTCTTTAACCCGAATGGCATGCGAGTATAACAATATAGGCCATGGTCGATGACGAACGCTGTCTTGACCTGGTCGGGCTTGTGCATGTTGATCTGGTGGTACCCGGCATCCAGGAAGCTTAACATCTTGTGCCCGGTAGTCGCGTCAACCAGTTGGTCAATCCGTGGCATGGGGAAGCTATCCTTGGGGGTAGCTTTATTGAGATCGGTGTAGTCCACATACATCCATCACTGTCCATTGTTCTTAGAGACTAGAACCACATTGGCCACCCAGTCCGGGTACTAGGTAGGCCTGAGAAGCCCTAACCTCAACTTCTCATTCACTTGTTCCCTGATGATCGCCTGTCGCTCGGGGTTACATCACCTTCGGCGCTACTGTACTGGGCGGCTGGTAGGATCCAACCTAAGTTGGTGGGTGATGACTTCCGGCGGGATGCTGGGGAGCTCATCCTCCGACCACGCGAATACATCCTTGTTAGACGCGAGGAAGCTCGCATAGGCTTGCTTGTCATGCTCAGACAGGGTAGTGCCGATCCTCAATGCTTTGCTTGGGTCGTCCCCTTTTTGGATGAGGTATAGGTCTTCGGCTGGCACCCTCTCACTTGGACTCGGGTCCTCGGTTCGTGCTTTCTTCTCGGGCGGCACCTCCTCTGGCTGTCGATAGTGTGTCGAAATGAGGTAGCACCTTATGGACTCCCTTTGATCCTCTCGGACCTCCCCCACCCCCCCGGGGAGTGAAAATTTTGAGTTGTTGGTGATAGGAGGAGGGAACGCCACGTAGTGTGCCGAGGATCCCTCGCTCGATGATGGCATTATACCCGGTCATGGCACAAACTATGGTAAAGTTAGCGAGAAAGGTAACCTATTTTGGCGCGGTCCCGAATGTGATCAGGAGTGAGATGCATCCTTCCGGACGGACTGTAGTGCCAGAGAATCCATAAAGCAGTGTGTGTAGTGGGGCGAGTCGGGACAAGTCCACACCCATAAGCACGAGACAGTCATACGCAATAACATCTGGGCCGCTTCCATTATCCATTAATATGCGATGTACGGTACACTGGTTAATGGTGGCTCAGACCACCAAAGCATCAGAGTGGGGAGTGGTTACACCCTCTAGGTCATCTTCGGAGAAGACAATGGGATCTCCTAGGTGACCCAGGGGGTGGCCTCCTGTCGGGTGTCGTCTCCTCGCCCTGAAGCGGGGACGATCGACGCATATCACCACCGCCTACTCGCGCTATCTCCCCCCGCCGCTGGCCTCCCATAGATCATCATGATCTCCTTCCCGTTGGGCCTGTTGTCAATCGGCGGGGGCGTCCTCTGTCGCTTCTCTACAGCTTTGGCGAGGAACTTATCGAGGAGTCCTCTATGGACAAGGTCCTCGATATTCACTAAGGATGTCATGAATTGGACTAGAACACAGCCTAAAGGGCTATGATTGACCTAGCTACTACATCACACAAGAATCACGGTAAAACCAGATCTGGAAATAGGTTGTGGTCATGCTAGGGCCGCTACCATGATATAGCGATCTATGAAGGGCCGTTATTACAGAGATAGCATTAAGGCCTGCATCCACTTGATGGATCAACGGGTCAGCGTACACTAGGTAGGAAGAAGATAGCGGTCTATCGGGGGCAGCTATTTGAAAGTGGTGGTCCAAGGAGCACCGCTACCAGGTAAAATCAGGCAAAAGGCACAATTCAGTCGACTTAATCGGGTCCTCAGTCAGCCATAGGCATGGCTGGACCGAACTAGGGCTCAACCCACATAACCCAGGTCAATTGAGAGGCCCTAGGTTGACCTAAATAGAGCTAAGTCTACTTGAATCAAGGATAAGTCGACTTGGCAAACTAGCACACAAGCTAGAGTAGAAAGTAGGAGACGGTCATGCTGTGGCCGCTACCTCAAGGTAGCGGTCCAGAGAGGGCCGCTTACTGGTCGAGATAGATAAAACAATCATGAACTCGGACTGTCCAAAAATAGGAATTGGTCGAGTTGGTGGGTTTAGGCTTTCAGGGTACAACCTGCCCGACATCCTAGTGGGAATCCTAGGCTCACGGAGACTTACAGAGGTCTTGAGATAGTGGTTCTAGTCTGACGAAAGGTGTATCCGATGGAGAGCCCCAACTATCCAAAGAAATAGAGGTGTGAAATGCAGAAATTGAGAGTGAATGGTAGGTTACCACCACCGGAGTGGCGTGACCTTCAAACAGTCCTAATAATGGAGTGAACAAAACCCAGCAAGTTACGAATAACAACAAGAAATTCATAGACCAAATCTTTGGTGAACATGTTATACTACTCATTTTCTTTTGATCAAAAGATGGCATAAGAATGATAATCAAGGAGGTAAAATCATGGTAACAATTCAAAGTTAACATTTCTATTTTAATGTTCCTAGTTACAGTGTATTTCTGTGACGCAATAACCATGGAACATACTGGGAAAATCGTGGTCAGACGAGCCATTAGTTACAAGAAACATGACAGAAATCCCTACGAACAGGGCCAGAATGCGATCTCGTGGAGGCCGCCTACTTAAGGTGACGGTCATGGGAGGACCGTATTCAATAAAAATCTTTTCTTTTTTTTAAAAGAACCACCAGTTGGCGGTCTATCGAGCGACCACCGCCATCATATTGCGGTCTTTGGAACGACAGCCATCTGGTTCCGAGCCTAGAACGCCGCGAGTCCTGACATACCTCCCATAAAAACACGATTGCGATCTATATATGACATGAAAATTGGGCAAATATATACGAAAAGAAAGAATGTTAAAAAATGTACAACATGGTGTGTTTTAATTGAGTTTTTGCCTTAGATACACCTACCTTTGAGCACGAGAAAGAACTTTGAACCGATGGAACCCAAGAGGGAGACCTCTCCTTCCTCGTCGTACTACGCTCCCAAATGCGTACACCAGCAGCTGCTATGTCCAAATGGAGCACTCGCGAGTGTTGGGATTGGTTTATAGTACTAGGGTCGAAGAAGGGGTCGAGATATGGATAGGAAGGGATCATGGAGTCGAACGCGCACGAGATTCACGCTTGATCGGGTCGCGCCATCGAGACTTCAAAATTTGACCGCCCTAGTTAGGGTTTGTAGGGGAAACAAATAGGGAAATGGACCTCTATCATGGGCCTATCATTGGGTCAGGTTTGAGCCCATAAGAGCTCGATTTGGGCTCGAATTAGGCAGATTAGGGTCAATCTGTTTAAAGCTTCGAGTTTAGCCTAAAACCTTCTAATTTCATGCTTAATTGAATTTTCTTTTGGGGTCAACCTAGAAGGCAAAGTTGCTATAAATTCTCTCCTCTTCATTAGAGTATTTTGTTCATAATAGTAAGGTCTAACTGTGCTCAAAATTTTATTTTAGGAGATCAAGCCATCAGGGAGATAGAAGCATCCAAAGACGTTGGTTTGGTGCAAACAACCCAGGAACCTGTGCGACCGACCCAGATTGATCAGCAAGTTAGAAGCCTTAAATGAGATAATTAGAAGTTAATTCTTTAGAGTTAATTGTTCACCTTAATATCCTCTTCTTACCCTCCAAATCTCATGGTCTTAGGTGAAGCCAGTCGAGAGATAGAGGGACTAGAAGTTACTAGGTTGACACAAGATGTGTAGAAACCCTCCTGTCAAAAATTCTTCCAGTCAAAAATTCAATTCATAAGAGTACTTCCAGAGGTAGGTTATCTCATGGATGGCTAGAATAATGAGTTAGGAGTAAAAACCCTCCTGTTTCATGAGATTTCATGCATTGTACATGTTCTATTTGATGATTTGTTATCACCGCGCACTTAAGTTATTCAGCATGCATAGTCCCTAACCTTAATTACAAAAGATAACAATCTTAGCCTAATTTATGCAACCCATACATCTCCATGACGTTATTTCCCTTCTAGCATGTTTTATATTCCTTTCTAGCATGTTTCCATGCATATATTTCTTTAGAATAGGCCTTGCATGACGTACCTTGTTCTACCTGTTACGGAACCAAATGGTCTCCGTAAGATCGCCAGAGTCCTCTAGCGGCCTTGAGATAGACCGCTAGGCCCTGTCAAACGGTCTGAAAGTGACTGCTAAGCGTTCCTGAGTTCTGTATTTATGTTAACCCAAAACATAATGCAGAAGAGTCTTATTTATCGCATGATAAGCCTAGATATTAGGTTACCTTCTATTTTAAGTGTCATATTTGTAAACTTGGTTATAATGATGGTTTATTCCAATAGATGTCACGCTTCACATACACTTAGAAGTTATTATTATTATTATATATAAACCCAGTCATCTAATGGAGTCAAAGGGAGAGTGCACCCCCATTCCAAAGGAAGGGAATGTTCTCACTCCACCTTCATACCACTAGATGCTTACTTCATTGCTTTTCCAAAAAGAATACATCATGCCAGAGAGGCCTAACGTCTGAAATACAATGAGAGTAAGAAATGTAAAAAAGAACTATACATGCCTCATGCGAATATTGGGTATGCCACTAGCATCGGCTATGGCATAGGCTTTAGCTGACAGGGCAAATCACCAACAGAAGAGAACTCCAAGTTGTAGCCCATGAAGATTGCATGATTAGCCAAGGCGTCCGCTAGCTGGTTGGCTTCTCTATAAGTGTGGACAATGGGACAATGAGTGATATAAAAGAGATGTTGTAAGGCTTTCCACCAGGAAAGTAATGACCACAAGGGGCTTTTTTTTGCTATTCAACATGTCAATCAGTGCCATTGAATCTGTATATATGACTGATATGGAGATCTTAGGTAGCTGTGCCAATCAAAGTCCATCAAGTAAAGCCCGCCCTTCAGCCACCATGTTGGAGCCATGACCATAATAGTATGAAAAGCCAAGACTTAGCTATCTATCTGAATTTTTGAAATAGCCACCTCCCCTAGAAGGGCCAGGGTTACCCTTGCTAGCACCATCCACATTTAAAGAAAAGTTTATGGGAGGAGCAATCCAACGAACAGTGATGCAAGCTGGACGGTTACTGTTGATGGTTATCCCATAATGTGGACGCACTTTTTTTATCGATTGGTTTATAGTGTGTTCGTTTATTGGTTTATTAAGTGCGTGGGCGTGCTAGTCACAAAGTGACAATTTATTCGGGCTTCATGGAAGCCCACGGTGCGCTCGATCTGACTCGGTCAGACAATTATGTGGTTCGTGTCAGGACCAAAACCCGCTGTGCCATAAAGGTCACGGCATCATTTACATCCCCTCGGAGAGGGGAACACCCTTGATTAATTGCAGACTCAAAGGAAGAAAGAGGTGGTCTTGAAGCTAGACTTTGAGAAGACATATATTGATCTTGTATGTTTGAGGTGTTGGAGAAGATGGGCCTTGGGGATAAATGGATTGGTTGGATCCGGGCATGCATTTCTTTAGCTTCTTTTGCGGTTCTAGTCAACGAGAATTCGACTTCATACTTTCACAGTGGCAGGGGGATTCGGCAGGGAGGTCCTATGCCGCCTCTCCTCTTTGTGCTTGTGGCTCACATTCTTAGTAGGGCATGGTAGAGAGTTGAGATTGCAGGTCTAATCAGGGGATTCCAGGTTGGGAGAGGTTGTCTTTCAGTCACCCACTAGTAGTATGTTGATGACACCATCTTATTCTTGGCAAAGGAGTAGCAGATGTATGTGACTAGAATTTTACTAGAATTGTTGGAAGTGTCCACTGGTTTGATGATTAGCTTCAACAAGAGCTTTCTTGTTGGGGTTGACATGGAGGGCTGGCCACTCCAGAGGGCGGCGTGCATCCTGGGCTATCAGATAGGAGCTTTTCCCATCTCCTATTTGGGTCTCCTCTCACTCTAGGTGTCCTTCAGTGTGTTGATTAGCTTCCTATTGTTCAGAGATATGAGACTAGGCTGGTTGGATGGAAGGCGAGACTGCTTTCTTATGGGGGCAGATTAGTTCTTTGTAGATCTGTTTTGGATAGCTTAGCCATTTACTTTCTATCTGTGTTCGGTATCCTAAAGACTGTGGTGAAGAACATTGAGGCTACTTAGGGCAGGTTCTTATGGCATGGGAGTGGGGAGAGGTGTAGGAGTTGGCATGACATCAGGTGGGGGAGAGTGGCTGCTAGTAAGGATCATGGGGGAATTGAGATCAAGAATGTTGGAGATTTTAATCTGGCCTTCTTGTGCAAGTGACTCTGGAGATTGGGGGCAGGGGATAAAGGTCTTTAGGCGCAACTCATGAAGCAGAGGTACTACGGTTGGAGGGTGGTTTGGGACTTGAATTACTCTAGCTCCATCTCAGATTTCTCCCATTTGGCGTGGTATTTTGGCTGGCAGGGATTTCATCTCTTCTGGTGTTTGGTCCGACTAGGGAAAGACAAGCCATGTTTTTTCTGGAAGGACGTGGTGCAATGACTTCTTGTTGGAGGCATCTTTCCTCAGACTATTTGCTATCTCCGCGGTTGACAGGACTTTTGACTCCCACCTTTTTGGGGGCACTTGGGCACCAACTTTCAGGAGGGGTCTCAGGACCCCAGAGATGGAGTAGCTCCAGGAGCTTCTACTCCTACTCTTTGACCTCGCCCCGCACTCCCTCAGGGAGGATGAGTGGACTTGGAGATAGGGTAGAGAGAGAACCTTCTCTGTTAGGTCTACCTACTCTATCATTTTTGACGGTGGGGTTCGTCATAGCCTTGCACCCCAGATTTAGAGGCTGAGGAGTTTTTTGAAGATGAAGCTTCTGACTTGGAGGATTTCCCATGGGAGGCTTCGCACTGTAGAAAGACTTCTTCAGTTCGTCTTTGGCATTCAACCGACCTGTTGCCTGTGTGGCATGGAGGACGAGACCCTGGATCACTTGTTTGTAGGTTGCTCCTTCTCGCAGAGTGTGTGGAAGGGGTTGGCTTCGAGAGCCCGCTGTGCTATTGACCGTCAGACTGAGGTGCAGCTCCATTGGTCCTGGGGTAGGAGTTGGCTCATCAGAGGTGATCGTATTGTGTGGTGGCTCATCCTGCATGCCACTATCTGGTCTTTGTGGGGTGAAAGGAATAATAAGATCTTTAGGAGGGAGGCTAGAATGGAGTCTCATGTTTCTTTCATTTGTATTAGAGTGAGGGAATGGGCAGACTTGATTTGTTACGTGAATTCTCTCAACTCCCCTCTTTTTGCTTTGCTGGGGGGATAGTCCGCCCCACACTGCTTTGGTGTGGTCTTTTGTACTGGGATTATCCCCCTCTCTCTCCCATAAAATCCCCTTCACCCAGATCCACTGATTTCATTTCGGTCAAACCTCATTCTCAGGCAAATCCATTTCTGTCCTATCTGTTCTGAATCTGGGAGCCAGTCTGTTCCATATTCCCCCTTGGGAAATCCAACTCTCAGAAAATTCCTGTAACACCATGGGGTCGTAGAACGTCGAACGAGCTTCGCAATGGATTGGTCTCATTTCGATTAAACGTCAGATCTAGTCGCAGTAGGAGTTTTCGTCGAGTCGCGCAGGTTTGTCCTGAGACAAGCCAGCAGAAGGAGGATCCCAAATCAACTCCTCAAGAAGTACCCCGGTGTAGATCCAGCGACCGCCGCTCCCAGGGATCGACCAGTAACCCCCCCAGTAGCGTCCCAGCCAGCCGCCGTAGCAAGGAGACGCCCAGACACTGCCATCCTAGCAGTTGGACCCGCTTGCTGTCCCGTGAGCCCAATAGAACCGAACCGAACCAGCAGCCCGTCACCGGCCCAAAAGCCCTTCCGGCTTCCTGCCCCTCAACCCGAGTTCGCTACTCCCAGGTCCTACTATAGCCCTTTACCTCCCTGCGTGGAGTGGGTAATAAAATTATTTCTATAATTATTGTTAATTATTTATACCGAGAGTACGAGTCTTGGTCGGGGTCATCTTCCCCACGCCCGGAGCATGGAGGTACGTTTCCACCTCCTTATTTGTCACATTGCTTGTTTCGTATGTTTTGTTATGTCACTGGTTGAGTGTTAGGATATCTAGCTCGTACCATATTATTTTATCACAGCTGCGAGAGTGAGTGCGTAACCCATCCCGTGACTTGATCTGAGCACACGGAAGAGCCAAATACCCTTGACTCACTGTCGATTTCTTAACCGCGCACATCCGCATGCTTCCCTCGCATTCGACGAGTATCAAGCTTGCCTAGAGTCTCAGCCCCCTCATCCAATTGGTATCGAGTTCGCGTATTCGTCCCGCATCACCTGCCCAGTTCGCCTGTGCGACGGGGGGACTCTTCTTTGGTTCAGGGTGAAGCCATGCTGCATCTCTGACTCATTTCTTCGACCCCATCCTATAGAGGGAAGTATTGGCTTTAATTTCCATGCTCCAAGACTTTCTATATCTCATTCATCTCTTAGTTATTCATCCTCCAACTTCCAAGATCATCACAGTTTGCACAGTTTTCTGCTACATCTGCATTTTTCCTCATATTGCATGCACGATTCTCGCAGTTATACTGCAAGTTTTTTCTCCCTCTTTGTTATATTCTCTTCACAATACGCACACCTATTATTTGCACCTTCCACAGGGGTTAAAAATCTCCCCCCGGTGCGTTCTCGTTCAATTTCTTACACTGGTTTACACATCCAGGATAGATATAACACTTCAGTTTTCTAATGGGTTTCCCTTGTTATTTGGCTTTGTGTTGCAGGAGAGCAGGAGCAGGATGTGGGGCCCTCTTCCTCTGGCCAGTTGGAAGGAGAGGAGGTTGATCCCACATCATTCCCCGTGTCTCATTGCTTGCGCGCGATCGAGTCATGGTGGTCCCCTCTTTGGCCATGTTTTCATCATCTTTTTCCAAGGTACGTGACACCGTTGCATCCTCTTCCCACACCCTTTGGCATTATCAATCCTTGGCGGTGATCACAGTCAGTTCTTCTATCTCTTATCGTCCCTTTCCTTTATTCATACTTCATGCATATATGTTTATAGTTTAGGGGTCGGGTAGAACAAACATCTACAACTATGTCCATGCATAATATTTGTTAGTTTGGGGGCAACGTAGATAAAACTATCCATAACTTTATTTTTTGGTGATCACGGTGGGACACCTAGTGCCCATCACGTTATTCATGCTTTCCTGTGAGTTTGGTGTGTGTATGTGCATGTTTAGATAGCATTTTGTCCATTTTTCTAGTGTTCTGGGTGTCTAAGTCCCTAGGTTTATAAGTGGTGTCATAGAACCCGTGACTTTGTTAAAGTCTATGGATCCCACCCGGTGAGATTGGGTAGAGACTTGGGTTGAGTTAATTGATAAACTCTAAAAGATTCCCACTAGGCTAGTTCTAATTAATTTTCCTACGTGTAGGAGTCTGTCTCGATGGCTGCTGAACGTGTGCAATGGTGGGACATGTAGCGTATAGTGCAGGGTTTGGCTTGGGCCCTCCAGCAGGTGGCCGAAGGAGGAGGAGCGCACCATGGAGCCAGTGATCTCCACTGAAACTTTCGAGGGTTGAATCCCCCATGATTTGGTGGTTCGGCGGATCCCGATGAAGCCGAGCATTGGTTTAAAGAGATGGATCATATTTTTGAAGTTATGCAATGTAGTGACCAAGAGCGCATTCTTTTGACTACCTTCCAGTTGGAACAGGATGCGTGTACATGGTGGGATGCAGTAAAAGCCACCTTGGGAGATAAGCAGGTATCATGGAAGGAATTTGAGGAGCTTTTTAACAATAAATATTTCTCAGACAGAGTACAAGAGAAGAAGGTGGTGGAGTTTGCTGCTTTGAAGCAAAGGAACTTGTTAGTTGCTGAATATGAAGCTCAGTTCTCCAGGTTATCTCGCTATGCATCGCATTTAGTATCTACTGAAAAAATGAAAGCCAAAAAATTTCTGAATGAATTAAAGCTTCAGTATATCAACCAGTTGGCGCCGATGGAAATTCACACTTATGCCGAGATTGTGAGAAAGGCTCAAGTCCTAGAAGATACTATGGAAATGACTGAGAGGATTCGAGGAAGGAATATCAAGAAAGAGTAGACCACTAATTCTGGGAGTTTTAAACCCAATAATGACAAGAAGAGGCCTAATGGCAGGTCTCGTTTGTGGAAGGACAAGAAGCCGAGAAGTGATGACAAGAAGTCAGGTCCAGTTGTATCATCCAAGGCTCTTTGCAAGTATTGTGACCATCCAGGTCACAAGATGGAGGAGTGTTGGCGCAAGCTAGGCACCTGTTTGCATTGTGGGAGCAGGGACCACCGTATCCCTGAGTGTCCTCTCCTGTTTGAGCAAGCTACACCGAGCAAGCCTCAAGGAGGCTAGAAGTGACAGGGCAAGCTTCAAGCCCTACAGGAAACTGAGACAGAAGACACCGAGGAGGGTGGATTGGTTGAAGGTACACTTACCGTTTTTAATAGCCCGACATTTGTTCTTTTTGATACAAGAGCCACGCATTCTTTTATTTCTCAAAGCTTTGCTAAGTCTTTATCTACAAAACTGATATTGATGAAATCTCAACTGGAAATAACAACCCCTATTGGTCCTAGTTCAGCAATTAAGTACTGTTATCCCTCGAGTAAGATTCTGATTAATGGGCTAAGTATGCCAGAAGATTTAGTCTGTATAAAGATGAAGGATTACGATGTAATCCTAGGAGCAGATTGGTTAGCTAGATATGAGGCTAGCGTTCATTGTAAAACTGGCATCGTGTCTTTTTCTGAACACCCCGATCTTTCTTTTGTCGGGGTTAGACATTTTAACTCCGTACCACTTATTTCGGCACTTCGGACCGAGAAGTTGTTGAGGAAAGGATGTTAGACATTTTTGGCGTGGGTTTCATTGACCGACAAGAAGGAGTTGGAGATTAAGGACATCCCTATTGTCTAAGAATTCCCAGATGTGTTTCCTAAAGATTTGCCAGGACTTCCACCAGAGAGAGAAGTAGTCTTTTTAATTGATCTAGTCCCTGGTGCGTCCCCAGTTTCTAAAGCTCTGTATCGTATGTCTCTTACGGAGTTAAGAGAATTGAAAGAATAATTAATGGAATTACTTGAGAAGGGGTTCATTCGTCCGAGTACATCCCCTTGAGGAGCCCCAGCGTTGTTTGTAAGAAAGAAGGATGGCTCTCTGAGGTTGTGTATTGGGGAGTAGTGTGTGACTGCCATATACTGAATCAGCGGTCATCCTTTCACCGGTGCCCCCAGCACTGAAGGGGTTTTAAGATAATATTTTAGCTTGTTAAGTCTTGTCTGGCATTCTTCATCCCAATAAAAGGGAACATCCTTCATCATCAACTTATGAAAGAGGTGACACCTCCTTAACAAGTTGGATATGAACCGTCGGATATAAGCCAGATGCCCTTGTAGAGATCTCAGCTCGGAGAGGTTCCTTGGTAGAGATAGCCCCTGAATCACCTTGATCTTTGCGGCGTCTATTTCAATTCCCCGGTATCTGACAATAAAGCCCAGGAAGCAGCTCATATTGCCTGAGCCTCTGAAATATGACTCTAAGGTCTTGCAAATGGTCTTCTTTTTTCTTGGTCTTGACCACCTGATCATCTATGTAGCACTCGACCATATGGTAGAGTAGTTCATCAAATATTCTGGTCATCGCCCCCTGATAAGTTGTGCCATCATTCTTCAATCCGAACAGCATCCTTTTGTAGTGATAAATGCCCTTAGAGTTTCGGAAGGCAGTATGGACCCAGTCATGCTCATCGATCCATATTTGGTTATATCTTGACAACCCGTCTATAAATGACAAAGCTTCGTGGCTGGTTGTGGCGTCAACCATGACTTCCATTATTGGCGCTAGAAAATCATGCTTGTGGCATGCTTTATTCAGATCCCAGAAGTCTACACATATCCAGATCTGTCCATTCTTCTTTTTCACGGGCTCAATATTGGCCAGCAACGTGGTGTATTGGTTTTCTTCGATGAAACCCACATCAATGAGTTGTCTACTTCATTGCATATCTGAGTGGTGAGTTCTAGCCTCATGCGCCGTGATGGTTGCTTCACAAGCTCGGCCTCAGGATTTATAGCTAGCGCATGCTGCGAAACTATAGGGCTGAGTCCTGGCATCTCCCTGTAAGTCTAGACGAAGCAATCCTAGTACTCTTGTAGCAGCTGGACATACAGCTTCTGTTCTTTAGCAGACAACTAAGCACTGAGGAAGGTTGGCCTAGGATCATCTTTGGTTCCCAAGTTGACTTCGATCAGTTCATCGACCGTGGCTAGGCCTCCATCTTCTATTTTCGGGGGTGTTGGCTAGAGGTCTATGAAGTCTGGAATGTCATCTTCGAGCTCGAGTACCTTGGGCCCTTCATCTTGTTTTAGTTTCTGATTTAGCTGATGGTGGCTACATGAACTGTTTTGTTAGCGGGCCGAATGAGATAGCAACTTCGACCTCTTCTGATGTGTTGGCAATGTCAGAGGATTGGCAGTTATTTCTCACTGAGCTGGGGGAACAGCGTTGCAATTTTGTGGCATACGAAGACAACTCTGTTTCATTGCCTCCTTGAATCATCCTACCTTTGGTAGAGAAGACTCGTTCTTTTATAACAATGGGCACTTTGCGATCAATTTCAGTAGGGATTTCCTTGATCGGTAAGAGAGGTAGTGATATTTTTAGTCGAGGGGGGACATAGAAAAAGGATATGGATAACCCTATTTCCTCAATATCTTCAGCTTCACTATTACTAGCCATGTCAAATTTTGCTTGGAGAGCTGTTTCTTCAGGGCAGATCTGTTCCCAGCACCTACATCTAGCCGTGGCTTCTAATTTCGAGCCTTCTGACTGAGCTGGCCCAGTATGTTCAGCTTCTGTCGGGTACTCATCAAAAGTTGCCCCCAGTGAGCTATCTTCTGCTGGGTAGAAAGTGGAGGTGGTGTCCACTTCATAGTGCCCACTGTAATAATATTCTTCGTGGGTGAACCCCAACCCTGTGATAGCATGTAGAACGAGAGCTAGAAGGGGGGATGAATAGATCACGTCCAATTCAAAATCATTTGAAAAATAAGGGATGTAATCTCAGCCACCGTAAGGAGATTTCCCTATTCTAGCCACAGAGCAAATAGCTAATAAAAGAAAATTAATCAATTAAGCTTACTTTCTATAATATTTCTTTTTGAAAATGCAATTGTGTATAAACACACATATCTTTGTTGCACTGCCTGCTTGCATGACCGAATTCCTTGGTATATCAAATGGTGTTTAACAGAAGGCCGGGTTATGCCCGACTGAAAGCTTTCATCATGCGTGATGGTGGTCTTCAGACCTAAGTTCTCCACCTTGTGCCGAGGTTCAGATCCAATAAATTATACTTGCTCTGCATGAATAAGCTAATAAATAAACCCCTCACATGGTTTCGTTAATCTCACTTCATATGTGTTCTTGTTCGTATTAGCTCGGCCCCAGATGGCATCTTATCTTGGCAATTAATCAAGGTTTTCCTCTCTCTCGGAGGATGTAATTAACGTCATAACCTTTATGGTATGGCAGACTTCCGGTCCCGACCTAAACTTCCCGATCGACTGACCAAGTCAGATCGAGCGCACAGTAAATTTTCACTCATGTGACTAGCACGCCCTCTTTTTTTTAAAATAAATAAAATAATCATTCCCACAGTAAGGCATCAAATCACGCATACATCTTCAGACGCTGATCCTAGTACACCAGCTCAGCGGGAGATACCTCCCTTGCCATTGCGGCTAAGGCATCAAACCACGCACACATCCTCTGACGCCAGTACTAGTTTGCCAGCTCCTCGCAGACCTCCCTTGCCACAGCGCCTAAGGCTTCAAACCGCTATTGACACCTGGAATATTACTATATGGCAATCAAGCCCCGAACGTGACAAAGCCAAAGAAAGCTCAAAGACAGCTCAAAGACGGGTCCACTTGGACCACTGAATCCTCAGGTTACCTCACAAGAAGTACCAAGGGACTCCACATTTTATGATCTCGAAGTAAAACATCTACCACAACTCACTAAGGCCGGATAACGGTCGGACCCAAGGAACTAGCAATGAAGTAATTGTGTCGGATATATCTCCACACCCCATCCAGCTAGGACGAGAATGTACCAGGTGATTCCTCACCTGATAAAGAAGCCCTCTCGAAATGAAGAAATGCCCTTGGTTCCTCAAAATAGGGAGCAAAAGGCTAAATCAGTGGAAAACCTAGATGACCAGGTCAGGGTGCTCGGAATGCTGAAGTGGTCTGTAAGTTACTGAAAAGTTATCCCGTAGGGATGAAAAGTTTCACAGTGGTTGCCCACTCAATGAAGACGCTTCATACGAGTGTAAAGAAGGCTCGAAAGCATGATATCTAGTGCCAAAGGTGATATCAACGAAAAACCCGAGAAGTTCACTCCACACATGCAGAATGTCAGAACGGTCCATAACTGACCATAAAGACATTCGATCAGGGAAGAAATGCTTTGAGGGATGGCCCTCCTAATGAAGATGCTCCACACGTCCACAAAGTGGATTTGGCGGCACAAATTGACTTGTCGAATGCTAAATCTGGGGAAACCTGGGTTACCCAATTCGGGTACACACGACACCAAAAAAGGGTCGTAGATGACCTAAAAGACGTCGAGTGAAGGCGAAAATGCTTCGAGGGATAGACCACTCGATGAAGAAGCCCCACGTGGCTCTAAAGTAAGCTTGGCAGCACAAATAACAGTGTCGAAGGCCGAATCAGGGCAAAACCTGAGAAAATTGGTACGGGTTCGACAAGTGCCGAAAATCACTGGAAACCCCAATCAGGGCTTTGAAGCACATTCCGAGGCCACTAAATCAACTCTAGGGCTACTCTGGACTACAAGCTCTCACTGGGTCACATTTGGGGTAAAATGTCAAAATTATGAAAATACCCCTCATTGAATCGATGGCACCTTAAAGGATGATTCGGTGGTGCTTAAACCCCTTGATTTGGCAGCGCTTGAATGACCCTTGATGCATCGAGTTGGTGGCATGCCCCTTCCCGACTGAGTCAGTGATGACCATAGGGTCACAACACTATGAACATTATGAGCACTATGATGCCAAACAATTTCATGAGACAGAGAATTTATGCATGCCAAAAAATCAAATGAACCATAGTGTTTGTCATCATCAAAACCATAGGGCCACAACACCGGGGAGCTTAAGATAACTCCTGTGCCACTGCCAGCCGAGTACGAAGACCCGTCAACAAAAAACTCCCAGGTAGGGCAGACCGTTGGTGGGGGGACTTCCTAGGGCTTTGCAGTGTTCTCCGCAATGAAGTCCGCGAGTGCCTAGCCTTTAATGGCGGTGTGGGGGCAATAAGAAATGTCGTACGCTCCGAGCACGAACGCCCACTTGAAGAGGCGACCTGAGACCTCGAGATGTGCTAAGATCTTCTTCAGGGGCTCGTCGGTAAGCACTACGATACTGTATCCCTGGAAATAGGGCCGAAGCCATTTGGCTGAGGTCACCAGCTCTAGCACGAGTTTCTCGGTTGCGGGGTACCTCTTTTCAGCATCCAGGAGCACCTTATTGACGTAGTACACCGGCCTCTGAACTCCCTTGTCGTCTCGAACCAATACCGAGCTTACGGTGAAGGGCGTCACTGAGAGATAAAGATATAGAGTTCTCCTGGAACGGACTTTCAAAGATTAGGCGGAGCCATCAGGAACTGCTTTAGCTCGGTAAAGGTTTTTTCGCATTCATCGTCCCAGGTGAAGGTCGGGGCAGCCACCTTTGGACCTCTCAACAACTTGAAGAAAGGTAGGCAGCGCTCCGCAACTCGGGACATGAAGCGATTGAGCGGACGATCCTCCCAGTTAGTCGTTGGACGTCTTTGACGCTTTGTGGCCGTCGCATATCCAAGATGGCCTGGATCTTCTCAGGATTCGCTTCAGTCCCCCGATGGGTAACCAAGAAGCCCAGAAACTTTTCGGAGTTAACCCTGAAGGCGCATTTACCGGGGTTAAGCCTATGTTGTATTTCTGGAGTGCTTTGAAGGTCTCCGCCAGATCGGTAAAGTGGTCTTCGGCTTTCAGCGATTTGACCAACATGTCTTCGATGCAGGCCTCCACGTTCCGGCCGATCTGGTCTTTGAATATTTGATTTACCAGCCTTTGATACGTAGCACCAGCGTTCTTTAACCCAAAAGGCATTCGGATATAGCAGTATACGCCAAAGTCGGAGGTAAAGGCTGTCTTCTCCGCGTCTTCAGGATGCATTTGGATCTAGTGGTACCTGGAGTAGGGGTCGAGAAAGCTGAGGAGCTCGTTACCCGAAGTCGAATCGACCAATTGATCGATGCTCATAAGAGGATAGCAGTCCTTCAGAGTAGCCTTGTTCGCGTCGGTGAAGTTGACGCACATCTGCCATTTGCCCGAGGCTTTGGGCATCAGGACAACATTGGCTTACCAGGTCGGGTAAAGGACCAGGGAAAATAGCCCAGTTTTCTTTCTCTTATTGATTTGCTCTTTAATGATCGCTTGTTTAGTCAAGGCGTGATTTCTTTTCCGTTGTTGAACAGGCTTAACGGAAGGATCGAGATTAAGGCATTGTATCACGATCTCCTCGGGAATCCCGGGGAGGTCATCATCGGACCAAGAAAGATATGGACATACTCCGAAAGAAAATCTTTATATTAAGCTTGAATTTCAGTGGTAGATCTCCCCCGATTTTGACTTTGAGGGTTGGGTCATCTCGCAAGTGGATCGACAACAGCTCCCCTCCGAGTTTGCTTGTTGCCACCTTTTCTTCGATGATCTCCTTCCCCCGATTCGTCTCCTCGGGTCGTACAGCTTCCACAGAGATCACGTAGCACCTTCTAGCCACGGCCTGGTTACCCCGGACCTCCCCCACGCTAAATTTAGTGAGGAACTTCATTTTTTGGTGGAAAGTGGAGGGCACCGCCTTTATTCGGCCAATAATACCTCGGCCAAAAATGGTGTTATAGGCCATTATCCCTTTACCACGATGACGTTTGCTATAAAGGTTACAGCTCTGGGGGAGTCTCGAGAGTAACAGGCAGGCTGAGGGTTCCTTCTGGATAAGTAACTTGACCATTGAACCCACAGAGAGGGATTCGAACCGAACGCAACTTCAATGGCCTTTCACCCATCTTTAAAAAGCAGTCGTAAGATAATACATCAGGTGCACTGCCATTATCTACAAGTACCCTATCTACGTTACAATGATTTATTATAGCGGAAATTACAAGGGCATCATCGCGTGGGGTAACTGCCCCTTCTAAGTCCTGGTCAGAGAAGGCCAAGATCTGCTACTCAGGCGCTAGGGTCACTGACTTGGTGGGCTCGACCACCCGGTTGGCTCGCTCGGCGTGCCACTTCCTTCCCCGACTAGTGTCTCCTCTAGAGGCCAACCCTCCCGAGATAACATTGATGTGAATTTCTCAGGGGCAGTTGTTTATTTCCTCCGAGGGATTTGGTGGGGCGTCCCGACACTCGGCCACGAACTAGGCCAGGTGCCCACGACGGATGAGACTATCGATCTCATCCTTGAGCTGTTGGCAATCACCAATATGAAAGCCATGGTCGTCGTGGAACTAGCAATGCTTTCGGCGGTTGTGACGTCGGGGGTCGGCCTTCATCGGCGAAGCAATCCTGAGTCTCTAATCTCCCGATAGATCTCATAAACGGGAGTGGTTAGAGGAGTGTAGCGCTCGAACTTCTTAGGCGGCTCTCTCTTGTCGCCCTCGCGGTTCCTCCTCTTTCCTTGGCCGAAGGGCTGATCGGACGAGCGCTTCCGCTCCCCCTCCTTCCCTTGGCCGACGTTATCCCGGCAGGCAGTTAAGACTTCCTCACACTCTACGTGACGCAAAGCTAAGGTCACAAGGTCGGCAAGGGAGGAGGGAGGATAAAGCACCAATTCTCGTCGAAGTTCTTCACCGTGGGTTCCCCCCGTCAGGGCGGTGATTGCGGACGCCACGTCGAGATGGGAGATGTGCAGGGCCTCCGCCTTGAAGCGGTTAACATAGGCCCGCAGCTTTGCCCCCAGAGTTTACTTGAGCACTAGAAGTCCCGAAATCAACCTTGGGGGGCGGCTCCCGGAGAAGCTTTCCTTGAACAGTCACCCAAACTGCTGGAAGTTGGTAATGCTTCTGGGCGCGAGGGCTCGGAACCAAGCTTGGGCCCCTTGCACCAAAGTAGTGGCAAAGGCCCGGCATTTGATTGGGTTCGACGCTCCCTGTAGGGTCATCAGGGTGTCGAAATTGTCAAAATGATCGGCCGGGTCGCCCAGGCCATCATAAGACTTAAAAGTCGGGAGCTAGACCCTGGGCAACAATCCGGCTTCCAGAATTTCAAGGGAGAACGGGGATTGCTCCTCGTCCTCTTTATTCAAGGAGCTCTGTTGTAGAGCTCAGAGTGCACGTTCCTGATCTACCGAAACGTCACTCGAAGTCCCGGAGCTAGAGGGTGAGCTCCGGATGGGTACGAGAGGGAGTTGGGGGACTCCCAACGTGCTCTCCCTCTCCTCCACGTCGCCGTGCGACAGAAACGGTGGTCACCGCCGGCGGAGTAGGCTGTCGCGCATCTTTCCTCCCCCTTCGTGGGTTGGAGGAGGCCTCCCGTTCCACAGCTACAGGTGGAGGGTGAGAAGGTTCGCCCACCACGCTACGGATGATGCGGCCATGTTGTATAATAAAACGGCCTCCCACCTTCCGTTAAGAGGCTTCTACTTGAGGGCGGCCCGAACACGCTTGCTGGGAGCGTTCCTCCCTGGCCACCTGGGCCCTCATCAGATCAACAAGGATATCCAGTTTGGCGTTGAGGGAACGGAAGGCCTCAAGATCCACCACGGCGGGTTGTACCCCCTGGGGTGGCGGTGGGGGAGGGGCGTTGGTTTGAGCATTCGGAGCGGGGCAGTTAACGAGTGGGACAGCACGGGCTCCTGATTTACGGCCACCGGCGCCTTCCCCCTATCGCCAGTCAACCTCCTACTGCTACTCCTACGCACCATGTTGACTTCTTGTTCAGGTTCTCCCACAGACGGCGCCAGATGAAAATGCGAGATCTTGTGCTAAGTCGTAGACCATCAGATCCGGGATAGAGCGGCCCCTAGACCAATTGTTCAAAGCCACCTCAAGAAGGATTGCTGCAAAAGGAGAGAAGTGAACAGAGGGCCTGGGATTGCAATCCCAGGAAAAACCCTCCGATGCTTAAGTCAGTAAGAGTAAGAGCAATGTGCTAAAGGAGGCAAAGGAGGTGTAGGGCACCCGACTGCTCTTCACCGGTTGAGGAGGCTAGGATTGGAGCTTATCTTTCCAGAGGGGATCCCTGAGATTAAATAGTTGCAGACTCCCTCTCTGAAGTAGTGGGGATCTTGAGGGAGTGTTGGGCGGGGGCGTTACGTCCACAGTGTGAACTCTTACCGTTGTAGGACTCTTGCTCTCCCCTTATCCCCCGTCGACTTCCCACTCTCAGACGCTAGCGTGAAATTCGCTTCCAAGTATGAGGGATAAGTGCCCAACCGCGGGGAATCTGCTCAGGACCGTAAGAGAGGCGAGGGCTGGCGCAACCAACGCCGAGGCGGCTGCCACGCTCGACCTCCGGTTCCCCACGTCCGGGGCCACCGACTACGTGGCGTACTCCGAGAACGGCTCCAGCGAGTCTGCCAACCTGGCCCGCACCGCAGTCGGTGCGACCAACTGGGCTGCGGCCACCGTTGCAGACCCTTCGGTCAAGCAGAACGTCGCCGCGATCACTTCGGCCACCGCCACCGGGGCCGGGACCTTCACGCACTACGCGATCTACACGGCCTCCGTGGCCGGGACTCAGCGGACCGACTGGACCGCCTTCACTACCCCGCGTGCTCTGATCATCGGAGACTCCATCGAGTTCGCCGCAGGTGCCCTCAAGGTCACCCTGACCTGAGGAGGCTGCCATGACCATCGTCCAGTCCAACCTGGGCACCTGGAGCGGCACCTCCATCAACGTCTCCCTGCCGTCCGCCTCGGACGCAGGGAACCGGGTGGCCGTGTTCCTGATGGGCAACGACGTCACCACTGCTGGTTCGTCGGGGTTCACCCAGCGGGCCACCTCGGTCGGCTCGTACGGTCAGTTCCTGTACGACGGCGCGGGGGGCGCGTCGTCCTGGACCCTGGCCTCCAACAGCGCCGGTGGCGCTGGCGTCTGGATCGCCGTCGAGATCCTCGGCGGTGTCTACGACACCAACCAGGTCGCCCGCACGGACGGGTCCGGGGCCACTACGGCTGTCACGCCCACCATCAACCCGGCGTCGGGTCGGCGGCTTGTCTTCGCCTCCATCGGGGCAGAGGCTGCCACCAGCCCTGACTACTTCACGGCCTGGTCGAACTCCTACACCGAGGTGGCCGAGGGCTTCAGCCCGAACGGCTCCGGCATTCAGCACGGCCTGGCTGCCCTGGAGGCTGAGTTCGACGGCGTTAGCGGGACCAGTACGACCGCCACGCTGGCCGCCTCGTCCGCCTACCGCTACCGGCTGATCGCCTCCTACCTCACCGAGGAACCGCCCCCGAGCGGCACCACGTACCAGGTCGAGGGCACGGTCGCGCTCACCACAGCGGTCCCGACCGCCACGGCCAACATCGAGGCCCTGGCGGACCCTCTGCCGAACCAGTGGGTGATGGCGGTCCCCAGGGCCACCGTCACCGGTGGCACGGCAGCCGAGGGTGGCACTGGTCGTACCGACATGCCGACCACGCTGACCGGGGAACTCAACCGGCTGGCTGGTCGCACGATGGGGATCAACTGGCTCTCCGCCACCGGGGCGGCCAACGCCTGGGCTGGGACCACTAACCTGTCCCTGGTCGATGCTCTCCACGTCAAGGCCGGGATCACCGACCTGAAGGAGTACATGGACCTCCAGGGCGTGTGCAATGTCCTGGGCGGGATCACCGACGTGAAGAACTGGCAGGCCCCTGCTGGGGCGCTGGCACGACGGGAGTCGTGATGGCCGTCTACGGTGCTGGGCTCTACGGCGCTGGTCTCTACGGGATCGGGGGAGGTGGGGTCAGGACCTTCACTCCGCCCACCTACCCCATCCCGATCAGGTGGACCGACCCGGACCACCGCATCCTGCGGTTCGCCACCCTGCCGGGGGCCTACTCGGTCATCCGGTCGGGTGGCACCTTCGTGAAGCGCCAGGGCGTCTCGCAGGACGAACTCACCGACGCCGGTGAGATGGGCATCGATTACTTCGTCGGTGGCGCTACTTACCCTGTGACCAATGAGATTGCGGCCGAACTAGAGGCCGCTGGATTCGAGGTGGACTGATGGTCGACATCTTCCTGCCGGTCGTGGGGGCTGACGACAGCACCTGGGGACCGAAGGTCAATGACTCCCTGACCAACCTGAAGAACGCGGTCGACAACCTGGAGGGCACGCCTGCCAGCGTGTCCTGGGGTCAGGTCGATGGCGACCTGGCCAACCAGACCGACCTGAACAACGCCCTGGGCACCAAGATGACCGGCTCGCCGGTCGACTCGCTCTCCGAGGAGGGCGTCGCCCTCATGGTGGTCATCCCCAACGGTGGGGTCATCCCGCCTGGGATCACTCCCTACACCATCGTGGTCGAGTTGGACGCATGAACCTGACCCCGTCGCTCGAAGCCTTCACCACCGCCACGCACGCCTCGTCGTCCAGCGTGGTGGTGAACCGGCCTGCCGGTGCGGCGACCGGGGACCAGGTCATCCTGGTGGTTCGCAACAACCTGTCCAACAACACCACCGAGCCCACCTCCACCGGCTTCACCTCAGCCGGTCCGGCCTGGGTCCCGGCCACCGTGGCCACCGCCCGCCGCAACCGCATCCTGCGGAAGCGGATCACCGACATCGGGGCTGAGCCTGCCACCTACACGGTTTCTGTGGCCGGTGGTGGGCGTACGGCTGTGGCCGCGCTCCTGATCAAGGACGCTGCCGCCACGGGCACCGTGGCCGCCACCAACGGCACCTACGGTGGCACCAAGTTCGTCGGTGGGTGCACCACGGCCGCCATGACCGTGGCCGAGACCCCCGCCCTGGGCATCGTCATGTTCGGGGCCGACTTCGCGGCCAACGTCGAGCACCTGCCCACCAGCGACCCTGCCGACTGGACCGAGGCTGCCGAGGTGGTGGCCTACTCCTCGGGCTCCGACAACACCGTGCCCCGGACCTACCTGTGGGTCGGCGTCAAGGAGATCACCTCCTCCCCGACCTCGCCTGCCACCATGACCTGGGGCAGCGACCAGACCAACTTCGCCGGTGAGTCCATCGCCGTACGCGGCACCCTGGCCGGAGTCTCCGTCTCGGTCGGCGGTACCGCTGGCCACATGACCGTGTGGGACGGCGTCCAGGAGCGCATCCCGGTGTCGATGAAGGTGCTGCGCCCCGGCTTCCCTTCGGTCGCTGAGATGCTGGCTACGCCTGGGGCCACCTGGGCTCACCGTGGCGGCTCGGCCAACTACCCGGAGATGAGCGAGTACGCCTACGACCAGGCCGCCCTGCGAGGCTTCGGTGCCCTGGAGTTCTCCTGCCAGCGCTCCAGCGACGGCGTGTGGTTCGGACTGCACGACCAGGACTTCGACCGGACCTCGGAACTCTCTGGTACTCCCAATGCCTCGGAGATGACCTGGGACGAGATCCGCTCGACTTACCAGATCACCCTGAACTCCAATGGGACTCCGCGCCCCTACTGGGAACTGACCGACTTCATCGCCAAGTGGGGCCAGTCCCACGTACTGATCATCGACCCCAAGAACTCGGCAGGGCAGTCGGCCCTGCGTGAGGAGTTCATGGACCTTCTCGACGCCCACACCGACCCGGCCCACACCATCGTGAAGGTCTTCGCGGGCGACAACATCCCCTGGACCACGATGGCCGGTCTGGCTGCATCGCGGGGGTATGAAGCCTTCGGCTACTTCTACGAGGACGACTACACCTCCGGTGACGTCGCCGCCTTCGAGGGTTCCTACGATCTGCTGGGCATGTCCATCTCGGCCGACCCGGCCACCTGGACTGCCATGGCAGGCTTCTCCAAGCCCCTGCTGGGGCACATCGCGACCAGCCAGGCCGACTACGACCTGGCGATCACTCGCGGTGCTGACATGGTCCAGTGCTCCAACGTCGCTGGCATCACGCCGGTGACCTGGACCCCGTAGAAACGAGAGAGACATGTGCCGAACCGGATGTCCGACGCAGGACCACACCTCGTGGGGTGCCTGCCTGAAGGCTGCCAACCTCAAGACCGGGGTCATCGACGTCACCACCCAGAAGGCTGGTGACCGTGCCCTCGACCTGTACGCGGCTGCGCGCAAGCAGGGAATCCAGCCGTCCACGACGCGGCTGAACGACGTACGCGCGGCGCTCGACGCGAGCGACCGCACAGGCTCTGCATTCCAGGGGGCCTGATGGACATGGCGTGGATCAATGACCTGATTGGCGCGGTGGGCCTGGGGCAGGCGATCATCATCATCCTGCTGGGGGCGGTGGGCTTCTGGTTCTGGAGGGCCACTCGCAACATCGAGTTCAAGATCGTCAACAAGGTCGAGCAGACCAACCAGGCGGTCCAGGAGAAGGTCGTCGAGACGACCAAGGAAGTCCAGCAGAACCTGAAGACCAACCATGGGTCGAAGACCACCGGTGACGCTATCGACCGGCTGACCACCAGCCTGTGGGAGGTCCGCGACATCCTGCTGTTCGAGCAGGGCCGAACCTCTCGGCTGGAGGGCAAACTCGACGCCCACCTGGCCGACGCTGGTCGCGACCGCGAGCACCAGATCGCCATGGAGACCAACCTGGAGGCCTTCAAGGCCGACTACGAGCAGCGCACCAAGGACTCTGAGTGGCTGATCGAGTTCGGGAAGCGGCTCATGCTGGAGCGGGTAAAGCCCGAGGTGCCGCCTGAGGTGCCACCCACGGATACCATCGAGTGACCCTGAAGGAGACCTCATGACCATCGCACCTCCGAACCCGCCCTTCATCCAGGCGCGGGACGAGAACGTCGGCGGCTCCCAGGTCCCGACCCTGATCGTCCTGCATGGCACCGTCTCCAGCGACAACCCGGGCACGGCCCGGAACATCGCCAACTGGTGGAAGACCACCGTCACCCTCTCTTCGGCGCACTACCTGCGCGACCCGAGGGAGACCATCCAGGCGGTCGGTGACCACACCGTCGCCTACCACTGCGGCTACAACACCGGCTCCATCGCCTACGAGTTCTGCGACGAGCAGAAGGGTCCCGCCTCTCGCTGGCAGGACGCCGACTCGGTGGCCATCATCAAGGGCGGAGCCCGTGACGTGGCCCGCCTGGGCCTGGCGTACGGCATCCCGCTGAAGCGCCTGACCGACACGCAACTGAAGGCCTGGGCTGACGCGGGCAAGCCTGCCCGCCTGGGTGGCATCGTCTCCCACGCGCAGATGAGCCGGGTCTTCAAGCGCTCCAGCCACGTGGACCCGCTCGACTTCCCGTGGACCAAGTTCATGTCCCTGGTCGCCATCGAGGCCAAGGCCCTCAAGGCCGCCGACTCCATCGTGAAGCCGTCCACTGCCCTCTACGTCCACTCCATCCTGTGGAACGCCAAGGTCACCATGGACGAGAAGGTGGCCCGTACCGAACTGTTCGAGATGATCGAGGACCGCCGCCCGATGGCCCTCATGCTCCAGGAGATCGACTGGACGGTCGGTCACTCGGGCTACGACGCCTGGCGCGGAAACCCCGACTCGGGTGACCCGACCACGGTCCTGATGGTCCGTGAGGACCTGAAGGTTCTCGACCACGGCACCTTCCACATGACCACCGGCTACACCGGTCCTCACGGCCACAAGAAGGGGCCGCGCCAGTTCCCCTGGGCTCAGGTCCAGGTCGGTGCCAAGAAGGTCACCCTGGCCTCCATCCACATGCCTGCGGTCGCCAAGACCAACCCGGCCTGGGTCGAGGCGGATACCCGCCTGACCAAGGAGATGGCCAAGGCCGCTCAGATCGGTCCCGTGAAGTTCGGCGGGGACTGGAACGGGGTCGGTCCCAGCCTCCCGGGCACGCAGTACGGGGCCACCATCGACCACGTCCGCCTCATGAAGGCGACCGGGGTCTCCAAGGAGAACCTGGGCTTCCATGGCTCCGACCACCAGGCCAAGCGTTTCGCGGTGAAGATCTGATGGCTGTCACTCGCACCAATCTGGTCGACTCGATCCTGGCCACGCTGTACTCCAACGGCGCGATCATGGACCACCCGACCTGGCTCTCGGCCGGGGTCGACGCCTCGACCACGTCCTTCTCTCTCGCCTCCGGGAAGAACGTCTCGGTCGGCCTCGCTGAGGTCGACGAGGAGATGGTGTGGATCGACTCGATCTCCGGCAACACCGCCACCCTGGCCCCGTTTGGTCGGGGCTACCAGGGCAGCGCTGCCACCACGCACGAGATCAACGCGGCCTTCACCTCCAACCCGACCGTGTCCCGGTCCCGGGTGGTGGCCAACCTGGCCAACGCCATCGCTCGCCTCTACCCGACCCTGTACGCGGTGAAGACCCAGACCTTCTCCATGAACGGGGTCGAGTGGGCCTACGAGATGCCCTCGGAGGCCGAGGGCGTCCTGAAGGTGGAGTGGCAGCCCCTGGCCAACGTCGACCGGGTGTGGCCGGAGGCCTACCAGTACCAGTTCGACGTGAACTCGGGGGAGTTCCCCACCGGCAAGGCCATCGTGCTCAATGACTGGATCGAGTCGGGGGCCACGGTCCGGGTGACCTACAAGGCCCAGTTCACACCCCTGACCACCGGCTCCACCACTCTGGGGGACATCGGGATGCCGGACTCCTGCCAGGACCTGCTCACTTACGCAGTGGCCTCGGACCTGCTTCGGTCGCTGGAGAGCGCACGCTCGCGCACCAAGACCATGGAGAACAACGCCCGCTCTCAGGTGGTGGAGACCGGTGCCGCATCGGATGCGGCCAACACCTACTACGCCATGTACCAGCAGAGGCTGGCCGAGGAGCGGCGCTCCCTCCTGCTCCGCTACCCCGTCTCGATGAAGTTCCAGAGGTGAACTGATGGTCGTCCGCAACTACACCAACTCCCCGGGCTCCACGCTCTCGGGGAGCATCCTGGCTGCGGCCGGGACCTTGCAGGTGGCCTCGGCGTCGTGGGTGCCTGCGGTGCCGTTCATCATCGCGGTCGACCGGAACACGGCCTCCGAGGAGGTCATGCTGGTCACCAACGTGGCTGGCACCACCTTCACGGTGACCCGGGGCTACGACTCCACCATCGCCTTCGACCACGCGGCTGCCGCCACCGTCGAGCCCGCCATCGCGGCCATCGACCTGCGCGAGGCCAACACCCACATCAACAACAACGCCTCCGTGCACGGCGTGGCCACCAACGTGGTCGGCGTGGCCGACAACCAGACCCTGACCAACAAGACCATCAACCAGGCCAACAACACCATCACCGGGTTCGACCCGGGCGAGTTGGTCACGGCCGATGGCTCCGGCCATGCCAAGGCCTCCACTCCGATCCCGGCCGGTGGCCTGGTCGGGCAGACGGCTCTGGCCGCCGCCACCCCTCCGGTCGGCACGGTCATCATGTGGGCCGCTGAAGCCACGCCCGCCAACTGGCTGCGCTGCAACGGGGCGGCCGTCAGCCGCACCACCTACGCGGCCCTGTTCGCCGTGATCGGCACCTTGCACGGCGTGGGCGACGGGTCGACCACCTTCAACCTGCCGGACCTTCGCTCGCGCTTCCCGATCATGCCGCCCAACGTGACCTCCGTGGGTGACAACGGTGGGTCCAACGTCATCTCGGCCTCAAACCTGCCCAGCCACACGCACACCATCGGCGGGTCGACTGGGTCCACCTCGATCAACCACACCCACGAGATCCCTCACCACGGCCACAATCTGTCCTACGACTCCGACACCAACGTGTCCCTGGGTGGCTCCTTCACCCGCGTCTTCAACGTCGGCGGTGGAGGCAAGACCGCCCAGACCGGGGGCATCTCGGCCGGGGATGAGAGGACCACGTCGTCCAACGGCGGGTCCCACACCCACGACCTGCCCGACAACACCGGGGCCACTGGTGGTGGGTCTGCCTACTGGCAGCCCTACTTCCACCTCGACTTCCTGATCCGGGCGGTCTGATGCCTACCGTCCAGAATCTCCCGTTCCCGCTCGGCGGTCGCCTCGTCGGTGTCGCTGGCGACCTGCTGGGGGACAGCGGCGAGCACGTCGACTTCGCCATTGGTGGCATCCCCTTCCTTTCGGCCGCCGACCAGGAGAACCCCTTCGTCATCTCCACCGTGCCGCTCCGCAAGGAGCAGTTCGACCAGGAGCGAGACCCGGGCGAGCAGACCCTGGGCGGCTGGTGGCGTCGTGCTCAGCAGACCTTCTCTGGTGGCGCTGGGTTCATCTACCAGGAGGACCGCGAGGGCTCCGAGGGCACCGGCTTCCGGGACTCGGTGAACATCGACGTGTTCGGGACCCCTGGCGAGATCAAGCTTTATCGGGAGATGATGCTGGTCGGGGGCTCTGGCTTCAGTCGGTTCAAGGCGTCGGCTGACGCCTACTCCTGGGTCCAGAGCGGCGACCTGAAGTGGGGCCAGACCGAAGGGACAGCCGCCTTCACCTACACACCCGCCTCCGGTGATGTCCTGGACGGTGGCCTGATCGGTCCTTGGGGCACGGGTGGCAACGGTGCCACCTGGTGGGCTTTGCTCTCCACCGGCGACCTGGTGTGGGGCATCGGCAACACCAACGTGCCCTCCCAGACCATCGACATGGGGGCCGGGGTCGGAGAGCGGGGCCTGTTCGCCAAGGGCCGCCTGTGGGCCTGTGGCGGCCGGAGCCTGTGGGCTCTGGACCTGAACGCCACCCTGTCCCAGCCGCCTATCTTCACCAACCTGAACCCGGCCTGGGACTACACCGACATCGCGGCCGGTCCGACCGGCGTCTACTTCTGCGGCGGAGACGGCTGGACCTCGGAGATCCAGTTGGTCTCCCTGGACTCCTCCGGTGGCCTGCCCACCCTGACCGGCGCGGCCGTCACGGCTCAGTTGCCACAGGGTGAGATCGTTGAGCAGATCGAGACCCTGGCCAACACCTACATGGCCATCGGCACCAAGACCGGCCTCCGTGTCGGCATCATCGACTCGGACGGGTCGATCACCTACGGCCCCCGGTTCATCTCCATCGGAGGTGGTGGCCGGTGCACGATGATCACCTCGTCGGGCCACTACTTCATCGTCTCGTTCGCTACCCTGGGCAACCTCGGTGACAACTGGATTATCGACACCTCCCAGCCCGCCGAGGACGGGTCCTTCCCGTACGCCAAGTACGTCACCCTGAACGACGTGGCTCTGGAGTCGGCCTTCCTGGACACCAAGACTGCTCCGTCCCGCTTCAAGGCGGTCACGGTCACCGGGGAGATGCGGCTTCAGTCGACCACCCAGTACGTGACCAGCGGCTGGATCAGGACCGGCTACATCCGGTTCCGGACCCTGGAGGACAAGACCTTCCGGTCCGTCTCGGTCACCGGCCCGAGCCTGAAGGGCTCCATCAAGACCGAGGTGGCCCCCTCGACCGGGGGCATCACCCAGGTCGGCAACGCCTCGGTCCAGGACTCCCCGGTCAACGAGTCGTACGCCATCTCCCTGGCCCCGGTGCAGTACGTGGCCCTCACCTTCACGCTCACGCCACCGGCAGGCCTGTTGTCGACCCCCATCATGAATGCATGGCAACTGAAGGCAATCCCTGCCGCCAGTCCCCAGCGGGAGTTCACCATTCCGCTCATGTGCTACGACTTCGAGCACTCGAAGCAGGGGCTGAAGTATGGCTACGAAGGCTACGCCAACGATCGGTACCAGACCCTGGTCCAGGTCGAGCAGACGGGGCAACTGATCCAGTTCCAGGACATGGTGGCCCCGGTCAACGCGCCCGTCGAGTGCTCCATCGAAGGGATTCAGTACGTCCGGACGGCTCCGCACACGCGGACCTCGGACGGCGGTACTCTCACCCTCAAGTTAAGGACGGTCAACTGATGAAGAACTTCCTCGCCAAGATCCAGCCCTGGATGGTCCGCAAGACCATCTACGCGACGGCCACGGTGGCTGCGGCTGGCTGGGCTGTCTACGAGGTCACCGGCGACTGGAAGGATGGCATCGGTCCCGCTCTCGCGGCCCTGATCGGCCTGATGGCCACCTCCAAGACCAACGCCGAGTCGGACTCTGCTAAGGTCTGAGACGGCTAGGGGCCCCTGGCCACCAACATAGAAGGACCCGCCACCCTCTCGGGGATGGCGGGCCTTTCTGTCTCTATGTCTCTTAATAAGAGACAGTCTCAGTGACCGTCCTCGCGCCAGCCGATGGGCTGGCTCTCTCCGCCCTCGGGGTCGTACTCAGCGAAGTGCTGGATCTGGACGTTCTCCTGCTTGCGGTACGCGTCGAGGTAGGCCTCGTCCTTGACCTTGTTGTAGGTCACCTCGTAGTACATGTTGTCCGGGACCGGCGTGGAGAGCAGGCACTTCCAGTTGCCGAGGATGTACGAGAACTTCACGACGTAGACCTCGTCACGGTTGAGGGACACAGCGTCATCGGAGTCGGACTTGTCGGCCCGACTGGCGAAGTAGGTGGCCACCAGGGACTTGGCCACCGAGGTGGGCTCCCGGTAGTCCGGGCTGTAGACGTGGGTGGGACGGGATGCGAATACCTTCACGGCTCTCTCCTAGTAGACGTTGATGGTGAGCGGCAGGTGTGCCGCGACGAAGAATGCCGAGGCGTAGCCACCGGCCCAGCCGCCGATGGATACGGCGGTGTAGATCTTGAGGATGGTCTTCACTTCTCTCTCCTTTACTTCTTGCAGAGCCAGACGATCACGAAGGCGGCTGCGATGGCGATCCCGATACCGCCGCCGGTCGATGAGTTACCTCCGTCCCCTTGGGCAACGATGGCCGCTCCGGTGACGATGCTGGTGAGCACTTCCCCACCTCCTTCCAGTGGTCCTTGTGGATCTCGCGGAACTGGCGGAGCAGGATGCCCCCAGCGATGCCGATGAACACGAAGCGTGCGCCGCAGGCGCAGTCCTCGACGATCTGGTCAGCCATCAGTCCACCTCCAGTTCGATGGCGTACACCTTGGCGTATTCCTTGGCGTCTTCCTTGCAGAGGATCTGCACGCCATCCTCGCGGTTGACGGCGAAGACGTCACCGGTGAGGGGGACGGCCACGTGGCACACGTCGCAGTGGACGTGCTCCTCGGGCGGGCACTCGGGCGTCATGGCTTTCTCCATTCCTTCCAGGCGTCGATGCTCATGGGAACCTCGACGGTGAAGCGGTAGTAGCGGTAGTCCCGCTCCTCTCTCGCGAGCCGTTCACGGCGATCCTCGGGCGGCTCAGCCAGGTTGTAGATGCAGGCCAGGCCAGCCAGGGCGAGTCCGATCAGTACGACGTAGGTCATCGGTGCCTCCCTCGATAGTGATCCTCCATCCCGGCGTAGAAGATGAGCAGGGGCCAGACGAAGACCAGGGCCACCGCTCTGGCGGTGTCGTGCCAGGGTCGCCACCGGCTGGTCTCCTGGACTACCAGGACCGAGGCGATGATCGAGATGATCACGCCCAGCCCGAGGTAGAAGAACAGCAGGACCCATCCCTCGGTCATGACTTCTTCACCGGCTTTCCTTGTGGATGGTCGGGGCGTTGAGGGTGACCTCCTCGCCACCGCCCTCCTCGTGCTCGTCCCAGATGTCGACCAGGTCCTTCATGACCGCCTCCAGGGTCAGGGCCACGGCACCATTGTCGGTGCCATCGACGTCGTGAGCCTGGTAGTGGGCGTGATGGTTGCGCAGGGTGCGGTAGGCCAGGTCCAGCCCGCTGGCGAGGCCAGCGGAGTAGGCCTGCACGACCTGGGCACCCTGGACATCCAGGTCGCCACCGGCGGGGCGGACATCCAGGGCTCCGCGCAGAGCGGAGGCCAGGCCTTGGGCGTGATGGTTGGTGGGGCTGGCGTTCGCCAGGTAGGCAGCGGCCTCCACCAGGGTCTCCCGAGGGACCAGGTGCATGGTGGTGGCCGGGTTGGGTGAGGTGTTCATCCGGTCAGCGCTCCTAACAGGTAGTGACCGATGTGGTCAGGGGTGACGACCTCGGCCGTCTTGGGTGTCGCCACCAGGGCATTGATGTGCCTGGGGCAGGTGTACTTCATGGTCCGCTTGTCGGTGCAGCCCGAGTAGGCGCAGTACCTCATCGCTTCACCGCCGCATCCATGATGCTGCGCCACTTGGGCGTCGGGTTGGTGCGGATGGCCTTCACGACGGACTCGGTGGAGTACATGGCCTTGGCGTGGCCGCCGCCCTTGCCGTGGTTCTGGCGGTTGCGGTCGATCTTGACCAACTCTCCGACCCGAGCCCGCTTGCGGATGGCGTCCGGGTGAATACCCATCAGGGCGACCACCTCGGAGGTGTTGAGCCACGGCTTGCCGATGGAGTCCATCGTGGGCAGGCCGTCGACGTCGGCGAAGGTCAGGTCCGGCTCGTCGTCCGGCTCCCAGGTCTCGGTGGGGGTCCACTCGGTGTAGCCGTGGGCCATCTTCCCCCAGTGGTCGTGCAGGAAACTCCACACGGCACCGGGGATGTCGTCGATGCCGTCCTTCTCCAGGTGCGGGTACCGCTCGATGAGCGGGTCGACCGCGCCGACCTGGGTCTGAACCAGCAGGGTTAGCAGGATGGTTCCCGCAGTCGGCCGGTGCTTCCGGACCGTCTGGAGGGACTTGGTGTACCGGGCGTCGAACTCCTTCAGGAGGTACAGATAGCCCAGTTGCTGGGTAGAAATACCCCGGGTCTTGCTCTCTCTCATGCATCAAGAATGGCAGAGACGGGAGGCTCTTGGGAACCCCCCGTCTCACGATGCGGTCTATTTTGGCTTACCGGCCCTGCGTACCCGATCAGGATGCGGGATGGGTCGGACCGTTCCGTTCGGATTCATGCAGCAGGTACCTGCACCCTCTCGACCGCAGGTCGCGCACTTGGCTTTCTCGATCTCACGGATCTGTGCGCGGATGGCTGGTTTCTTGCGCCAGGCCATCAGTTCTCCCCCAGCAACCATGAGATCTCGTCGTACTCGGCGTAGGCGACGTGCTCCGGCCCGACCAGTTCGCCATCGGCATGATGGGTCAGAAGATCCGGGTAGGCGTCCAGGATGGACGCTCTCGCGGCCCTTAGGGCCTTCCGGGTGGTGCGACTGATCTTGACCCGTGGCATTACTTGTTCTTCTCGTCGTGCTTGGAGTCCACGACCTCGGCCTGGCGCTTGCCATCGCGGACCACCGCCTTCGGGTTGTTGCGGGTGCCCGGGGCTCCGACCTTGCGGCCGGGCTCGGTGTCACCCTTCTTCAGTGGGGTGTTCTTCGACTTGCTCATTGCTCTCTTCCTCGTCGTAGATGGTGATGTCGGTCTGCTGGAAGAACCACTTGCCACAGCCGAAGCAGTTCAGGACGAACTCGTCGGTCTTGTCGATGAGATGGACGTGGGCCTGGTTGCACTCCCAGCAGGAGCGCAGAGCCACGGCCTCCTCGCCGTTGTCGGCGATGAACTTCTCGGCGGCCAGCCGGGTGTTGGCGGCGGTGGTGAAGTCCACCGGGACGGCGATGTAGTCCTCGCCGTTCTCGGCTACTCGGTAGGTGTGGTTGATTCTTGCCATGCCTCGTACCTCTCTCGGTGGGGGACTACCCGCTCGATGCGGATGATCGGATCGTGCAGGGAGTAGTCCCAGCACTGCTCGCCAGGCTTGGCCCCACAGTCGGTGCAGGCTTTGGCCTCGATGGCCTGGAACTGTTCCTCGTAGTGGCCCCGCCGGATCGACGGGACCGGGGTCGGCCGGTCACTCATGCGTCGTCCCCCTCGAAGACATAAATGTCGACGTTGGAGTCGGGGGCGTGGATGTCCAGGAAGACCAGCCGGTAGCGAACCAGTCGAAAGGCTGGGCCGTACTCCGGCGGAGGACCGGTGATGCCTCGGTCGGCGAATCGGAAGACCGCCGGTGACTCCAGGGGCAGCACGATCGTTGGGTGTCGGTCCTCGGCCATGTGCATCCCCTGGCCATCGAAGGGGCCGCCCAGGAGGACGGCCTGTCGGGCGGGCATCAGTCCTCGTCCTCCTCGTAGGCCTCCAGTAGGAGTGGGGCCTTCCACTGCGGCCCCTGCGGCAGCAGGGCCGTGGCCTTCTCGGCGGCGGCCTCGAAGGAGGCCTCCTCTCCGGGCAGGAGCACCGAGACCTCGGTGGCCGGGGCCAGAGCGTTGGCCGCGTCCACGCGGCGAAACAGCATGGTGAAACGGATCTTGTTCATCTCTCTCTTCTCTCTCGGATCCCGAGACTCAGCCCCCAAGCAGGGAATCGAACCCTGTGCAACGGTTTTGGAGACCGCCGTCTCGACCAATCGACCTCTCGGGAAGGTGGAGGCCCTGCCCCTTGCACCGAGGGCAGGGACCCCAACAACTACACCCTAGCGCGGCGAGCGCGCGCGTGTCATGTTCGCGTGTGCCCACACCTGCGCGCCTATGGGCGCGTGGGGTGATCCCAAGGGTATGAGTTGCCCCTACCCCCAGGACTCAAAAGTTCCTGGCAGGTGGGGCTCATACCCAATCCAGTGGGCATCGGGGTTTCTCACCCCGGAGTCGGTCGTTGGTACCAGGTCCGCCCGGTGGTGCTGGGCAACTCTCAGGATCGTGACCAACCAGAGCCGCGCCGAGGTTCTCCCTCGGTCCTTGCGCGGGCTTGATTCCAGACCTCTCGGTCCCCGGTTGTCTCTCCGGTTCGGCTGACTGGGCACACCTGGCATCAACCGGATCTGGACTCCACCGCCCCGAGGCGGGCCAATATCTGAGATGGACCCTAGCGCACCACCGGCGAGATCCTGTACGTTGACACGCCATGAGAGAGAAACTGCGCCGCGTCTGGTGTGTCGCCCACCGAGGCGACCTCCAGATGAACGGCTACAAGACGAACCGATCCCGCGAGGTCTACACCCGCGTCGAGGCCCAGGCGATGAAGGACATCCTCGCCCAGCCGCGAGGCATCAGGCAGGAGCCCAAGCAGGACCTCCGCATCCAGACCCGCCTCGTGAGCGAGTGGGAGGACGACGAGTGAGCACCGACTACGCCGCGCTCATCGCGGCACGCAAGGCAGCCAAGGCTGAGGCCGCCGAGGTCGAGAAGAACATCCGCGCCTGGGAGGAGTCACCGGGGATTCGGTCCGGGCACATGGAGGAGGATCGCGAGATGCCCTCCTGGGCGGTCGAGCCCAAGGACCTGGACGAATACCTCAGGGAGCACGGCGGACGCTGCCAGCACGGCTACAGCGTGGCTGAGCAGGGCTGCCCCGGGTGTGGCATCGACTCCCCGGAGCAGGTGGTGAACCGCTACCTCGGTGGCGTTGTTACCTAACTGTAGGTTGCAAACAACTACAGGGACCGATAGGTTGGTACCACCAAAGAAACGGGCCTCGGGAGCCCAGATGAGAGAGCAGCATGGTCTATGACTTCCCGGCTCACCTGAGCCCTTCCCAGATCAACTCGCTGACCACCTGCGGGATGCAGTACCGGCTCACCCGTGGTGAGCATGTGCCAGAGAGGCCCACCATGGGCGGCACCGGTGGCTCGGCGGTCCACACCCTCACCGAAGAGATCGACCGCGCTCTCGTGACCGAGGGCAGGATCTACTCGGAGGAGGAGATTCGCCAGGCCTGGCCCACTCACTACGACGAGGCCATAGCCGAGAACGAGAAGTCCGGCTTCACCGTGGACCAGTTCTACTGCGGGGGCCGACCCTCGGCCAAGTGGCCCAACAAGGAGAACGTCGACTGGTGGAACCACCACGGTCCTGCCTTCGTGCTCGCCTGGCAGAACTGGCTGGAGACCTCAGGCTTCGACATCGCCCAGGTCCCCTCCATCGACACCGGCGAGTGGATTCCCGCCATCGAGATCGACACCCCCTTCCGGACACCGTCCGGCCTGGAGGTGAAGTCGATCATCGACCGGGTCCTGATCAACAGGACCACCGGTCACCACCTGGTCTGCGACATCAAGACCGGCTCGATGACTCCGCCGTGGCCCATGCAGATGGCCTACAACGGCTACGGGATGTTCCAGTGCTACGAGATCCTGCCCGAGTGGTCGGGCTACTGGAAGGCCCGCAAGGGCACGGTGCCGGAGTGGTACAACATGAACGACTTCCTCGGGGAACAGTTCCTGATCGACCAGGCCGAGACGGCCCAGCGGATCAAGACCAACGGCCTGTTCCTGGCCGTGCCGTCCAACCTGTGCAACTCAGCCTGCGGGGTCAAGGACTACTGCCCCGTGTACAAGAACCCCACCACACCAACAACAGATGAGGAAAGCAATGAGTGAGAACTACAAGGTTCAGGTCTCCACCAAGGTCGGTGGCGACATGATCAACTTCCGTGGCGACAACTCGGCAGAGGTTGCCGAGCAGATCGAGGCCTTCGCCCTCGTCGCCGGTGACATCCTGGAGAACCTCACCGCCATCGTGTCGGCGGGAAAGGCCCTCGTGGAGGCTCAGGGCGAGACCAACCGCGCCGGAGCCCCCGCCCCCGCAGCCCCCGCTCAGGGCGGCTACCAGGCGGGTCCTGCACAGGGCGGTGCGCCTGCACAGAGCCCTGCTGGTGGAGCCCACCCGGACGGTCGGATGTGCCCGCACGGCGTGATGAACTACAAGAGCGGTAACGGGGCCAAGGGCTTCTGGCAGGCCTACTTCTGCTCGCTCCCCAAGGGCACCCCCGGTGCCTGCGAGCCGCAGTGGCTGCGCTGATCAACCCAAGACCCGCCCTTCGGGGCGGGGCCTTGATCTCGGGACGTCACAACTAGAGAGGAGTCCAGCATGACTACGGACTTCGCCGTCAACACCGACCTCCAGGCATCGTTGCCTGGTGTCGATGCCACCCTCCCGTACTACATGACCAACTACGGTCGGCGGTACTGGGTAGACCCGGACACCCGGTCGATCTTCCGGCTCGGGCAGTACGACGAGCAGATCCACGCCATCGTGGACTTCAGCCACGAGCGAGCGATCTTCATCGTCTACCTCCTCGGTGGTGGTCAGGGCACTCCTGACTCCCGCGAGGAGTGGTTCTGGGACGAGACCCTCGTCCAGCAGGAGCCGTACGTCGTCCACTACACGCAGGACAACCTGCGCTACCTGGTAGAGCCGATGGACCGGCACGTGACCCTTCAGGTGGGACCCGGTGTGCCTGAGGCACGCCAGTGGAACTTCATCCCCTGGGTCAACCAGGACGGTGGCCTGCACCTGCGGGCACGTGACGGAGTAGTCCTGCCCAGCGGGACGTACACCATCGAGTAACAATCTGCTCGACACGTGAGACGGATCTAGACAGCGCTACGGCTAACCCCGTAGCGTTTGTCTTGTCACCGGTTGGGAGGCGGCTTGGGGAAGACCCCTCCCACCCGGGACATCAAGACCAGTAGAGAGAGAGCAACATGAAGCGTCTTGATCGGGCCTTGCGCCAGCCGAATCCGGCAGGTAGGCCCATGCCCAAGGTGTTCCAGACCCTGCCTCCGGCACGGCGCTCGGAGATCTTGATGATCGCGGGCCAGCCCAACGCGGGGAAGTCCATGATCGCCCTGTGGCAGTCGCTGAAGTGGTCCACCGACCACGGCCTCGGGGGCCTGTACTTCTCGGCCGACTCAGCAGAGATCGGCCAGGGCACCCGGCTTCTGTCCATGCACACCGGTCTCTCCACCACGGCGGCCGAGGAGTTGCTGAAGGCTCGGGACCCTGAGGCCATGGCCAAGATGACCGAGACCCAGCGGCTGAACTGGTGCTTCGAGGGCGACCTCGACATGAACGTGATCTCGGACGAGATCGACAACTACCTGACGATGTGGGGCACCACCCCGGACTACATCGTGGTCGACAACCTGATGGACGTGACCGGGGAGGGTGAAGGTGAGTGGGACTCCGCGAAGAAGACCACCAAGCACCTCAACATCCTGGTCCGTGACCTGGACGCCTGCGGCGTCGTGCTGGCACACGTCAGCGAAGGGGAGAGAGAGAACCCCTGCCCCCCTCGGAAGGCCATCCTCGGGAAGGTGAGCCAGAAGCCCGCGATGATCTGGACCTGCGCGGACGGTGGCGCTCAGCGCCCCATCGCTGTCGTGAAGGACCGCTACAGCAAGGGGGTGGACAAGACCGGCAGCACCGCCCAGTTCTTCAACATGGACCCAGAAAACCTGCGGTTCACCCAGTTCTACGGTTACGGGAGGGCAGCCTGATGACGTTTGTGCCAGAGCAGTGGAACTGGCCGGAGTGGACGATCGATGCGGACTGCCAGGGGTATCCGCTCTCGTTCTTCTTCCTGGACCGGGCCGGAGAGAACCGAGAGGCAGAGGCGGTCTGCAAGGCGTGCCCCGTCAGGCGCGAGTGCCTGATCTGGACGTGCGAGAGAGAGAAGGCGTCCAACCGCGTGGCTCGGGCGTACCTGACCGGCGTGACCGGCACCTCGGGATTCAAGCGACACACGATTCATCTGGCCGTCAAGAAAGACGGCCTCACCTACGAGCAGGCGGTCGAGAAGTTCCTCGCCGCCGAGGGAGAGATCAATGGCTAACAGAAGCAAGGCCAAGGGCACCGGCTGGGAGAGCGCCATCGTGGAGTGGCTGAAGGGTCGGGGCCGCAAGGCCCGTCGCCTGGCCCTCTCGGGCAACCAGGACCAGGGCGACGTCGAGACCTTCTCGGCCAATGGCCACTACGTCTACGTGATCGAGGCCAAGAACGCTCGCCAGGTCCGGCTCACCGAGTGGTGGGCTCAGGCTGAGCAGGAGGCCAAGAACTACGACGCGGCCCACGAGCCGCTTCATGCCCCGATCCCGATCCTGTGGATTCACCGCCTCGGTAAGGCCTCGCCCGGTGAGGGCTGGCTGATCATGAAGCCCTCCGACTTTTTTCAGGCTACTGATGAGTAACTTCGAGGACCTCTCGGGTGCCATCGGTCCCTACCTCGAAGACCTCGGCGTGCAGTTCCGCGACGTCTTCGGCAACCAGAAGGTCCGGTGCCCATTCCATGGGCAGGACCGCAACGCCTCAGCCTCGCTGAACTTGGGCAAGGGCGTCTTCAACTGCTTCACCTGCGGTGTCGCTGGCACCGCCGTTTCCCTGCTGATGTCCCAAGGAGGACTGTCACGTGAAGATGCTTTCCGCCGAGCGGAGGACCTGGCTCAGGGTGCAGGCCTGCCGGTACTCGGACGCACTGGACGACGCGAACCCGGACGTATTGGAGTGGCTCATGGGTCCCGAGCGGGGGCTGTCGTACTCGACCGTGGCTGGCGCTCTCCTTGGCGTCGTCACTGAGCCGGAGGCGGAGCACCGCAACTACCTGAACCGGATCTCCATCCCGTACATCACGCCCGGTGGCGTGGTCGGGTTCCGCTTCCGGTGCCACGCCTCGGTGTTCGAGGAGGGCCACAAGTGCGACGAGCACGCCAAGTACCTCTCGGTGTCCGGGCAGCCGATCACGATGTACAACGTGCAGGCTCTGCATGACGCCGAGGACGTCATCGCCATCTGTGAGGGTGAGTTCGACGCCCTGATGGCCACCCAGTCCGGCCTCCCGGCCGTCGCCATTCCTGGCGTACGCGCCTGGAAGTCGCACTGGTACCGCCTCTTCGAGGGCTTCTCGGAGGTGATCATCCTCGGGGACGCCGACGAGTCCGGAGAGGGCATGGCGACCCGTCTGACCGAGGACATCGAGCACGCCCGTGCGTGCGAACTCCCGGCCGGTGAGGACGTCACCTCCTTCGTGATCGCCAAGGGGCCTGAGGAGTTTCTGAGGTGGGTCCTGTGAGCGGCCTGATCCTGGCCGTCTCGGGCACACGGCGGATGCTGGACGAGAAGGAGGAGGGCCTGGTCCTCCAGGTCCTAGACAGCCTCCATCCCCGCGTACGTGCCATCTACGTGGGCGACTGCCCCACCGGCGTGGACTGGATCGTCCGAGAGAAGTACGACGCCCCTCGCAAGCACGTCTTCGAGGCGTACTGGGACGAGGAGGGCAAGCGTGCGGGGATGACCCGCAACTGGCGGATGCTGGAGGCGGCCGACAAGATGTCACAGGTCTCGGGCCTGCGGCTCCTGGTCTCCACCTTCCCCAACACGCTGGACCCGGAGAAGTCTCCGGGCACCTGGGGGGCCATCAAGATGGCCAACCGAATGCGGGTGGGCAACGAGGACCGGATCACGGTCGAGATCACCCCGGTGTAGTTACTGCTAGCCTGTAGTTAATGAACACCAAACCCATCCCCGCCGAGCACACCGACCCGGTGTACGCTCTCCGCCTTGCCTCTGAGCAGGCGGCCCGCTTCGTCTCCCGGCAGTCCCCACACCTCGATCTGGAGTCCGCTCGGGCTCAGGCCGACTGGTACGTGAGGAACTACCAGCCCTGGCTGATGAGCCAGTTCCTGCCTGGCCCCCGCGGCGTGATGCTCATGCGAGCGCCGATCATCGCCTACCTCGGGAAGGTGGCTCAGCGGAACGGCCACTCCGTGGAGGCTGTCACGGTGATCCTCGACAGGGTCATCAACCACCCCGACTGGCGAGAGTCCGGTCTGATCGACCAGGAGTCGTGGGCCACCACCATTGCGGTGGAGGAACTGCTCCACGCTCTCCCGCCGACGCACAAGAACATGGTGCGCGGGTTCTTCATGTTCATGGACACCGTCGAGGAGGCCGCAGAGTTCGCGGCCAAGAAGAACATGGGCTGGTCGGAGGTCCGCGCCAAGGCCATGGGCATCGTCGGCAAGATCACGGAGGCGCTCAATGCTGACGACTGAGTTCCAGCACCTGCTCGGGATGCACATCCGTCGCCTCCAGGACCGCATCGCCGGTGGGGCCATCCCCAACTCGGTGGACCCGACCCAGGAGGCCAAGAACCGGATCGACGATGCCATCGTGGCCCTGGTCCAGGTGAGGATCGAACTCGATGGCTGAGAGAGGACCGGGTCGCCCCAAGGGGGCCAAGACCCGGCAGCCCAAGGCACCCGCAGAATCGCCGCTGAAGCCCCGCAACGACTACGAGAAGGTCTGGGGACGCAAGGAGGCTACGGGGCTCTCACGCGACGACCTCGCAAGCCCTGCGGCCCTTGCCATCCTCGGGCAGAGGTTCCGGGAGCGCCGACTGGCGCTGGACCTGTCTCAGCGGGGTGCGGCAGCCGTCACCGGCATCTACAAGGACCAGATCTCGGCCCTGGAGAGGGGCTGGGGAGCCTCCCGGAACGTGCGCCTCCTGGCCTGGGACTGGATCAATGACACGGAGCCGGAGGGTAGGGAGGACCTGGACCCTCCCAAGCGCCGCCACAACCGTGATGGCGGCATCTACGTGCAGGGCAAGGTCCGAGGGATCGGTGACACCGGCAAGGGTCGTCACGACCTGCATGACTTCGAGACCTACCGGAGGGACAACTGGAAGAACTGGTACCAGAATGTGAGACGGGACCTTGACGAGGACCCGGTCACATGAAACGCTCAGCATCAGTCCAAGAGAGAGGGGCTGCACCCATGCAGACCAGAGTAGAGAAGATCACTCCGGAGATGGCCAGGAACTTCCTGGAGACCAACCTGGAGACCAACCGCAACCTGTCCACCCGCCGTGTCGAGCGCTATGCCCGTGACATGCGGGAGGGTCGTTGGCAACTGACCCACCAGGGCATCGCCTTCGACTCAAAGGGTTACCTGGTCGACGGCCAGCACCGCCTGACCGCGCTGGTTCAGGCTGGTGTCACGCTGGAGATGAGCGTGACTGTCGGCGTACCCAGCGAGTCGTTCACCGTGGTCGACCAGAACTTCGGTCGCACCATCGCCTCCTTCATGCAGGGTCGGGACACCTCGATCCGGGCCGCGCTCCTGCGCGCTGCCTGCATCACCGTGAAGGCGGACTACAAGATCACGGCGACCACCGTCTCGGGCGGCTCGCGTGTGACCCCGCAGGAGGTCGTCGCCTTCGGCGAGGAGAACGAGGACATCGCCAACTACGCCCGCAACTACGCGCCCATCGCGCGTCGGTACGGAGTCCGCTTCGGACAGACCACGGGCGCTGGCCTGCTGTTCGGCGGCTGGGTGGCTGGTGAGGTCGACATCGACGGCGGCGAGGCCGACATGGCCAAGCGTGACGAGTGGTGGAGGGACGTGGTGGACTTCTGCGAGGCCACCCGCGTCATCCAGCCTGGTCACCCGCTGCGCGTCCTGGCCCCTGGTGACGTCACCCGTCACTCCAGTGGCGTGGCCTACATGAACGCCGCCTACGCGGCCTTCAAGTTCTCCAAGGGTGAGTCCGCTGGGCGCATCGCCTGGAGGATGTACAACAACCAGGTTCTGGACATCAAGTCCTGATGGACCTGGACAAGTACTTCATCACCACCCATAGCGGGAAGATCTGGGGGGCATTCTCCGTGACCCCGGTCGACGGGCAAACCATCCCGATCTTCTCGTGCCGGGTCTGCTTCGCTCTGACTGTAGAACCGGAGGAACACGCAGGGTGGCATGAAGGAAAGTGACCAACATGTGGGACGGGGGCTTCACAGGTCCCCGTCCCTCTGGGATGATTGACACATCAGATCAACGGAGAGAGGAGCATCTGATGACCATGCAGAAGCACGTCGGACTGCCGGTGTACGTGCGAGAGTCACGACCGGCCACGTCCTGGATTGAGCAGTCGGGCATCGCGCCCGAACCCCGTCCCTACACCTGGGACGAGTTGTACTTCACCCACCACGCTCGGGAGATGCTGAAGGCCCGCTGCGTGAGCGTTGAGGCCGTGTACGCCGTGATGGCCAAGCCGGACATCATCGAGCCCAACAACGGCCGCCTGCGCTTCGTACGCAACGGCCTGGTGGTGGTCCTCGGGACCAAGAAGCACCGGTACAACAACTGGCCCATCATCACCATCCTGCTGCGAGAGACGAAGCAGTGGACCAACGAGGACGCGAGGAAGCGATGACCGAGCGCGACACGCCAGAGGGCACCAGTCTCGGGTGCTGGCGGTGCGGACAGTCGGGCTTCCTGACGTACGCGGCTCTGTTCGACCACAAGGAGAACGAGTGCGAGGAGATCGTCTGGTGCGACTACACCGAGAGCAAGTGGTAATGGCTGAGGTATTCACCGGCGACAACTGGCCCCCGGAACTCAAGGGCACCCTGCGTCGCGACTGGCGCTACGAGATCATGGTGATGATCTCCGATGGGGAAGGGGTCTACGACCCTGACCTGTGGAACCGGCTCACCGGCCGCATCGCTGAGATGGTGGCCAAGGGGTTCCAGGAGGGTCGTGATGCAGAGCACGGAAACGAGCCCTGGCGGGGTGAGGTCTGATGGCCTTCCGCCCCGGCCTGAAGAAGACCATCTCGGACCTGTTGGAGCAGGACTGGGAGAATATGAACGACCTTCTCAACGCGATGGCCGACGCCATCGACGAGGAGGCCAAGCCTCGGATCGAATACGGTGTGCTGGCTCGCCTGCGAGGGGGCATGGCGATCATGTACGGCCCGTATCCGACCCAGGCGTGGGCCAAGAAAGAGGCCCCGAAGATCGGGGCTCTGATCGGCCCGGAGAACATGTGGATCACCCCGCTGGTCCATGGCAAGCATTACGAAATCCAAGAGGCCACGGCTGACGCGTACGTGCGGAAGTCTGGCGACACCAAGTAGACCCCGACCAACCCGAACTGGTCGGAACCTGAGCGGTCCCGCTTAACTCGAAAGGGTGGCGGGGCCGCTTGGCGTCTCGGCCGAAGGCTGGGCGGTCCCGATTACTTCGAGCGCCCCCGGGCGCTGCACGGCGTACGCGGCCAGGCTCTATATTCGACCGACAGACCAACCTGTGCCCAGTACGACATTCTCGGTATTCACGCTCGATGGGTCCAGGGCTTGCCCTGGTCGGCCGTAGGCCGAAACGGCGAGCGTAGCGAGCCTCGCCGGGGCGATTTCTGTTACCAAACGGTGTATTTCCTGTGGGTCTCCTGGTGACCAAAAGGGCCGTTTTCGGACTAGACTCGGGGTACCCCCTCGGGGGGGCGGCAAGGCAGGGAGAGCGGAACGGGGCTCGCGCGTCACGCGCGCGGGGTGACCCGGTGAAACCGCTACGCCCGCGATACTTGAGAACTCAACAGAGGTAAGCGACGGCCAGGGGATACCCCTGTCTGGACACGCTCCCACCCTTTCGCCGGTCTCGGCGCGGTGGTTGAGCGGCCACGGGTCGACTGGTTGCGCGTATAGATGCCGAAGAATCAACAACGAATTGAAAGGGACAACTATGTCCAATATCGACAAACTGACCTGGACCGCTTTGCGGGAACGGGTGCAGTATCGCGCGGTGGTTGTCGGGGTTGATGGCGAAGTGATGCTCTCCTTGGGGACCACAACGCCATGGCTGGATGACAAGGGAAAGGCACTCGCCATGCTCGGAGAGGGTGCCGTTCGGCCTGGTGAGCGCGTGGCGCTCCAGGTCTTCACCGAGACCACAACGACAACCTCTGAAGTCGTCGAGGTCGAGTAAAGGTCGGACCGTAGGTCTGGCTTGACACGGTGGCGCTGCTCGTCCTGAGCGTGCCTATCTTCATCTCCGCTGCCTCGTGGGTGAGGGGGCGGAAGCACTACTAGAGAGAGAGTAAAGACATGAGTCTTCGTGAGATGTGGCGGGCCTTCCGCCACGACGTTGAGCGCGTGACCAGGGAGCAGGGCTATGGCCAGTTCCATTGGGAGTTCAGGGAGGACAACCTCCCCGATGTCGCGTATGACATGTGGGAGCGGCACGAGAACGGTTGGCGCACGGTGCGCTATCCGGTGGGTCCGTTCCTCGGTAACGGGCTGACCTACATCGATCAGAACCGGGCGCAGCGCTTCCGGATGGATGGGCGTACGGTGATCGACACTCCGGTTGCGGCTCGGCGGGGTGGGATTCGCTACTCGGTCCGCAACACCTCCAACCGCACCATCCTGGAGGGGCTGGGCCTCGGGGATCTGATTCCCCGGAACTTCTCCACGCGAGTCATCCGGGCTTCGGTGAATGACCGGGTCATCGGGTACACGGTGGAGCCTTCGCGCCTGGAGGCGCTGGCCTCGCCGGACGTGATGCGGTGCTGCTCGTGTCGGCTGGTCGGGGATCACCAGTGCTGTGTCCGGTCGAGCACGATGGTGCGATCCTCGGGCGACCGATGCCCGCTGGACGGACTGCCTCGGGTTGCTGCTGACTCAGGGGCGCGGCGCTGTGAGTGCCCTGGTCATGAGGTCCAGGCAGAGCCGACCGACAGCGCGCGCTGTGAGCACAACTGGAGCGCCGTGCGGGTCAACGGCTACAGCACGCTTGCCCCCTCGGGCTTCCGGTCGTTGTCTGAGGCTGACCAGTCGATTCTCTGGTCGTCAAACCCGTCGTCCTCGGTGCCCTACTACCTCGGGGTTGAGTGGGAGGCGTCCGGCGACACTGAGACGTTCGGCTCGGCTGTCCTGGGCGCGCTTCACGGTACGCCGTGGGTGACTCCCTCGGGTGACCTGCCCGTGGTGATCAAGACCGATGGTTCGGTCGACTACGGGTATGAGATGTGCTTCAGCCCGATGACCCCGGGCGCGGCCATGGCTTTCCCCTGGGACGCCATCGCTGAGGGCCTGGGCAACGATGAGGAGCCTTCCGGTCACGGCGTACACATCCACGTGAGTACGACGGCCTTCCCGACTGACCTGGACTTCCGTCGCTGGGTCGACCTGGTCAACATCGATCTCCGCCAACTGGCTACCTCGGTGGCGCGGCGCACCTCGGACGAGTGGGGGCGCTTCAACCGTGGGCGCACGGTGAGAGAGGACGGCTCGGCTACCACCTACGGGACGAGCCAGAACGGCCGGTACTCGGCCATCAACTCCCACACTCACCACGGCACGCACGAAGTGCGTATCTTCCGGTCTGCTTCTCAGGGGAACGAGATGCGCTCGGCCATCGCGTTCGTGACTGCAACGGTGGAGTTCATCCGCTCGGCTCCGGTCGAGTATTCGGCGGCGGCCTTCCGGGCCTGGGTCGAGGAGCACGCCACCTCGCCGGTGCGGGATGCTCTGATGCCCCACTTTCCGGAGACGGTTCAGGAGACTGTTTCCGCTAGCAGTGTGAACACCACGAACACTCGGGAGTTCACGTGGTGCTCCTCCTGCAACTCGTGGGAGACGGCGGCAGGTGCTCCGGCCCTGGTGGGTCACACCGATGTGCCCACGGGTGTCATCGGCTCAACCATCCGGGTGACCGGTGACGCGTGGCAGGTGCAGCACCCTGACGGCGGCATGGCGACGGGTGTCCTGACTCGTCGTCGCGCATCGGGGCTGACGTTCTGATGTCTGACCGGATGGCGGGGCTTCTCGGGGCCCTGCTCATCGGGGCCATGGGCGTGGTGCTCCTGGTCCTCGCGTTCAACCTGTAGTAAGACAAGCAAAGAGAGAGAGAATCACCATGTGCATGATCACCTTCGCTCCGGCTGGGATCACCCCCGGTACGGATGCGTTTGAGTCCATCGCAAAGCGTACGGACTCCGCCCACTGGATCAACGACGACGGGCACGGCTTCATGATCGCCACGCCTGACGGCGTCTGGTCCGGCAGGGGCATGTCGTATGACATCACCTTCGGGCGCTATGAGGCGGCCCTGAAGATTGCTCGGGGGCTCTACGGCTCGGTGCCATCTGCCTTCCATTCCCGGATCGGCACGGCTGGCCCGAACGACATCACGCTCTGTCACCCCTTCACCCTGGGCGACACGGGCACGCGGGATCTCGGCAAGGAGGCTGGGGTTGTGCGGGTGAGCACAACGGCGCTGATGCACAACGGCATCCTGCCGACCAAGTTTCAGCCTCCGCTGACCAATCGGAAGGATTCGGATACCTCGCTGTACGTGCGGCAGGTGCTGCCGCTTGCACTGAATCCGCTGACCGGTGTGCCGGGGCGGCGGATCTCAAAGACCATCGCATCGGACATCGGGACCGGCAACAAGTTCGTCATCTTCGGGTCGGTGGACGGCAAGGTCACGGTGAGGATGATCAACCCCGACTCCGGCAAGTGGGAGGATGACGGGGCCTGGTACTCCTCGAACTACTACCAGGGCATGTCAACGGGCCGGTACTCGTGGACCGGCTACTCGGGGCCTCGCGATGAGGACCCGCCGAAGGAGATGCAGGGGACCGGCGAGGCTCCCGAGTTCCTGACCCGTTCCATGGTCTACCGGGGATGGGGCATCGTCCCCGGGCGGATCAATCAGCCCAACTCCTACTACCGGATGCCGGAGGGCGTGGACGCTGAGAGCGTCCTGAAGACGAAGTGTGACGAGTGGCTGAAGGACCCCTCGGAGCCGGGCGAGGTGTGGGCTCGATGCAACGGGGAGATGGGTTCGCAGAACTACTGCCGAGCCTGTGGGACGTGTGGCGACTGCGCGCAAAGTGTACCAGAATGCTCGTGTTTGCCCGAATCTCGCAAGCCCGATTACGCATGGGAAGCGTGGTCGGAGCGATGGGCCGACGACGTGCTCGACGCGTCCAAGTAGTGAGACCGGGAGTGCGGAGCCAAACCGGGACTAAGGTCCCGGGGCGGCCCGCGCCCTCGGCGCGTTCTCGGGTCACCCCCTTAGGGGCCACGCCCGCTGCGAAGCAGTGGGTGGGGAGGGGGTGAGGCCGCCCCAATACGAGGAGCGAAGCGACTTCCTTCTCGTCTTTGCATGCGCAGCATGCCCGGTGGCGCAGCCACCCATGGGTGGGCAGGGCCGCAGGCCCTTCCTTCTCATGGTGGTGGGGTGGGTGGGGGCGTGGTGCGTGAGCACCACATCATGATGCGCAGCATCACCACACCCTGGGAGTTGCGGCACCCTGGGGGGTGCCTCCCCTACCGGCAGCAGGCACGACTCAGGTCGTGAAACTTGACCCGGGGTTGTTAATTCCGCGTCCCTTGTCTAGGTATGTCACTGCCACGAAAATTCGCTGACAGTTGGGGAATCCTGTACATCCCCCTGTGGGGTACTAACGAAGTGACACCTATACCTAGGGTTTTAGGCAGCCTAGGGGCTGCCAAAAACAGGGCCAGCGAACCAGCCGGGAAGTCTCGGTCGCCAAGATTCCGGCCGTCGAGACGGCCTCCATCTTCCTGGTCGGGATCGGAGGGACCCGGTCGAACACAGTGGCAGAACAGCACATACCCGTGTGGTATCTTCGGGGTATGAGAAAGTACGAGTGGCGCACCGCCATCGAGGACCTGATGATGTCTCCCAACCGGCCCGAGTGGCTGGATGGACACACTGTGGCCGTGGCCTTCGCTCTCACCACGTGGGCCGGTTGGTACGAGCCGAAACCGATCTGGCCATCCCTGGGTCAGGTCGCAGCGCGGGCTGGAGTCAGCCACAACACCGCCCAGCGCAGGGTCGCCCTGCTCAGGAAGTACGGGTACCTGAGGCAGGTTCAGCGAGGGGGCTCTGACCCGCGTACGGGCGAGGCGTGGGCCACGAAGTACGAACTGACAGTCCCCGCTCACACGCAGCGAGCGGTGATTACGAAGAAGCGCATCCCAGACCTCCTGTCCATGTCGCCGCAGGAGCAGTGGAAGTGGGCTGAGAAGAACGTGCCGTTCGAGTACCAGGACGAGCCCCTGGTGTGGCTCGGTCAGCAAATCCAGAAGGCCATGGAGGTCCGCGATGTCACTCACTCCTGAAGACCACCTGTACATGCAGAAGCCCCGCAAGAAGGTGACCAAGTCCTTCATCGCGAGGTGGGACGCTGGGGAGTGCTCTGTCTGCTACCGCACAATGGAGGCAGGCGAGCGCCTTCGGTACAACCCGGAGGGCGAACTCGTCCACCACAGCCACGACCGCCAGGAGGTGACTCCTGACGTCTGCACCAGGTGCTTCCTGGTCCAGCCGTGTGAATGCGACGACTAGGAGCCCCATGGTCCAGAAGATTCCGCTTCCACCCCAGACACGCCTGCCCAACATGAACCCGGCCTACGACGGCCGGAGGGGGCAGCGCCAGAAGGGCAACAGCCGGGAGCAGGTGGCCAAGGACAAGGGCATGGTCCTTGCCATGCTCGGAGAGGGCCACTCGGTCGAGACCGCGATGCGGTCGGTCGGGAAGACCAAGTCCGCGTACGACCAGTGGCGCTCTCGGGACTCCGAGTTCAAGGAGCGGGTGGACCTGCTCCGCCTCACCAAGAAGGGTGGGCAGACCGGGAACAGGGACATCGGCTTCGCCGAGTTCTCCGAGAAGTACTTCCACAGCCGGGTCTATCGCCACCAGCACCAGTGGGTGGACCTGATCGAGGGTCGCGAGCCGCGCGACCTCCACGAGGGGCAGATCTACCACAAGGGCTCCTCGGACCACATCGTGGTCAACTGCCCGCCCGGTCACGGCAAGTCGACGACGAGGCACTCTTTTCGTTATTTTTACATTATTTACTACTTTTATTATCTGCGCCCCTTCACAGAGGCGTTACTCATATTATTAGAGCCTAACTCCAAGGTGCCAGTTCTGGGTCACTGTTCACTTCTCCCTGCAAACGTTTACTGTCTACTACTTTTAGCACCCCTTTATAGAGGTGCTTGTCACTTTTTTAGTGGCTGTCATGCAGTCGTGATTCACTGATATAGCGACCCCTGTCTGGTCGCTATTTCTCCCTATTTTCACAGAATCCCTGCATCTGAATTGCTTGGTTGATTATTATTTATCTTTATACTGTTGGTTGATCTTGTTTGCATCATCTTGCATTTTAGAGCATTTGGTTGAGAGACCTCCTCTCTCCACACTTTTAGGATCCCCTACACCCTATTGGGAAAGGAAGGACCCTCCATTGAGCATTCTGTCTCTTTGGATTGAAAATTCCTTAATCAAGGCCTCCGTAAGTTCTTGCACCCGTGGATTCCCTTACGGAAGCTAGGCCGGTTGTACCTTTGAAGCACCTCGGAGTTAGTTAACCTATACGTTTGTGAAGAGAGAGAAAAAACCTAGTTGATCTCGGAGATTACACTCAAATTGAAACTAGGATCTATATTAAAAGTGGGATAACTACCCCTTTAAAAATTCATTCTTTGTTTAACACAAAAAAAAATTAAAATCCTCCGTGAAGCATTATAACTTGTTTGGCAACTTGCTTGAGTGTTTATTTGATAGCTATATTTTGATTGCTTGAAATAATTTCTTGCGATAACCATGATGCTTCGGTCAGCTAAAATTATCAACCTGGCCAATCAAGAGTATTCTTATGATTATGAGCGGGGTCAATATGACCAATCCTATGAGGTCCCTCCTCAGGGCACCACCCAATATGAGGCCCTTCCTTAGAGCTTTATTCATCATGAGGGAAACTACGTTCCCTCTCCTCCCCCATATCCCCAAGTTTATGTAGTGGATACCACTGCTCAGGGGGCCGAGCCTTCCTACCACTGCTCAGGGGGCCGAGCCTTCCTCTCAGGCTCAACCCGTCACTCAATCCACTCCCAGGGATGCTTCCCCTTCCTTTAATTTGAACAATCTTATCACGGCTCTATCTCAGTTAGATGATTCTCAACGCCAAGCGGTCCAGGCTACTCTCAAAGGGAAATATGTCCCTTCTTCTTCTTCCAACCCCCCTCAGGTCGCGGGTGGCCTTCCAATTAACATGTCTAATGACCAGGCGATCACACAACAAGTTCTATCTCATCCCCGAACCCCCCTTATCCTTGCGCCGGCCCAACTGGCAAGTCATTCTGCCATTAGGCCGCAACGTCAACCATCTCCTCACTTTTTGAAGCAGCCTACGCCACACCCATTTCCTGTTAATCCGGCCCTAGCTAAGTCTGATGCCAACACTCTTCTCCTCCAAAATATTGCTAGTATGGAGGAGCAACTTAAGAGAGTTACAACCCGAAAGAATGCTCTGGAGATTACTCTCCCTACCCTCCCAATCTTCCACTTGCCTCCATCAGAGATGCCTAATTTTCGGCGCTACAATGGAACGGGTAATCCGTTCCTTCATTTGAAAGATTTCATGTACGAGGCATCCTTTTAGCAGGATAATAAGGCCTCTTTAGCTTACTTCTTTAGAAGATCTCTTGATGGCCCAACACTTGAATGGTTTTACTCCCTAGAGCCAGCCGAAGCTGGAGACTTTGATGTTGTTTAGTGAAAGTTTCTACAGAAGTATAAAGACTGAGAAGGTCCTTCTTTGTCTGTCACAGATTTAGTTACCGAAAAGATGAAGTCCGATGAGGACTTTGTGCAGTTTGCTGATAGATGGAGGTCGATGGCTGAAAAGTTAAAAGATACTCTATCAGAATCTGAGCTGGTAAAGATGATAATTTCCAATGCAACTCTGCAATTCTGGGACACTGTCCATGTCCACTCTTGCATCTTCACGTTATAAATCAAGTTACTTCCACGAGAAATAATAAAGTCCAACCAATAATGTAAAGTTTAAATAATAGTTCATGATAGCAAATATCAAGGTAAGAATGCACCAATTATGAACATGTGAGTTCAAGAATGAATTAAGAACAAGGTCATGCCACGGAAGGAATCCGGCAGCATAACGGCACATTCATTAATTTTCATAATTCATTAATAACTTAATGTATAAGGTGTTGGGTTCCAGATAGTCAGAAGATCACCTGGGAACAGAACAAGTTCCACCCTTGGGTCAGACCTCGTGTTGGACAGAAGTTAGATAACACAACGGTATTGATGGTTGCGATCCTTTATTAATGCAGTCTATCATTAACCCGCGATCATGGTGACGGTGGTGTGAACATCTCAGCTGTTGCTGAGAGCTTATCTCCATTACCTTCCCATGGGCCTGCTACTGCGGGTATTAATCTTGTTGGAGCTTCCCCCTCTATGGCGAGGGATGTCTCCACCGTGGACCCTACTGCTGGTTCTGTTCCTGTTGGTGTCTCCTCTGGGGTGGCTGCTCCTTCCTCCAAGCAGGGCCCTCCTCCTGGCTCATTGGGTGTTGCCCAAGCTGCTACTCCTGCGATTCCCAGGACTAGGCTTGATTGTGGCAAAGGGCTCGCATTGGCCCCTGATCTTATCCCCCCAAAGCAAGTTCCTCTTAAGGGAGGTGCGTCGGCCCCCTCGCTTCCCCTGCAACCTCGTCAAGTGGTGATCACGTTGGCTGCCCCTAATGCGCCTGCTGCTGTGCCCCCTGCCCCTACAGCTGCTGTGCCTTCTAAGGTCAACCCCAGACTACCCATCGAAGATGAAATCCGCTAGTCGTCTGCACTAGCAGCCTCGCTTGATGCTTCACAGTCCTGGGCTGCTATGGTTGGCAGAATGTCCACTTTGCCACCTTCCTCTAGCATGGCACCCCGAGCTGTCTCCGATTCTGTTGCAGCTGTGGTTCATGAGGATTCCGATGATGCTGATGAAGATCTTGGGTGGGAGCTTTACTCTTCTCATCATAGGGTGACTAGGAGCGCATGTCGCAGATTCAACCCTCGCCATCGTTCTTAGCTATCTTCAAGCCTAATTGTTCCTATACTCTCTACTCCAGTGGAGTGTCTTGTTGTTCCTTCTAGTGGAACCTTGGTTGTCTTGTTTTTTAGGTTCTTCCCACTTTGTTGTTTTGAGCCACTTCTTGTTCCACAGCCCCTCTACGTAGGGTGTCTATCTTTTGGCTCTTTTCTCGTGTATGTTCTTTCTTTTTCCTGTCATTTTAATAAAAATGCCTAGCTGATCCCTGGATCTGCTTAGGTATTGCCATAGTTAAAAAAAATCATAGAGAGAGAGTCGACGCATAAAGAAGGTCAGGTCGATGAAAGTAGCAGTCGTGTCTGATCAAGAATGTGACTATAAGGAAAACCATGATAATTCATTAACGTGACTTGACAATAAGGCGCGTGCATGCCAGTTCACAGAAATGAGGAAAGCACGGGGTGCTCTCTAATTTTTTTAGGTTTTTAGGGTACAACCCACTCGACATCCTAGTGGGAATCCCAAACTAGTGGAGACTTATAGAGGCCTTAAAGCATGATCACCTAGTCCAACAGAAGGAATATCTGATGGAGAGGATCACAAATCCAAGAGAGTGTGTCTATCAAGTGCATGTGTAACTAATAGCATCGTACCGGGATACGTGTTATATGTGATCTTACAAAACAGAAAATGAGGTGAGAAAGGAACAAATAGGAACAATGTGTAATCAAGTCATGAAACCTCTTTAAGTACAAAACTATAAAGTTTGGCATGAAATTATCATATAATGAAAGTAAACCTTTAAAACATGCTAACACTTCAAATATGTAGTCATGACATGATCAGAAGTAATTGATTCGTTTATTCGTTAAATGTGTCAGTCATCGGAGTGACAATTTTATTATGCGCTCGATCTGATATCGTCAGTCGATTGTAAGATTCGAGTATAGACAAGAAGTCCGTCATACCATAAAGGTTATGACGTTAATTACGTCCTTCTAAAGAAATACAACCTTTGATTAATCGCCAAAATAAGAGGGCCCGAGAGACGGATCAAAAATATGACTGTTATGTGCTCTTATGTAGGATAGAGATGATATAGCGATGATTTCAAGTTTGGGATTCATTTGGTTTATTAGCCTAAGCAACAAAATAATGACAGAATTCATGTTATTAGCGTGCTATAGTGTTACATGATTGTTCATACGGGTTGAATTCGGCAGCATGTCCCCTTAGCCTTGGACTATGCCAAGTGGGAATAGGAAACCATCCACACAGAGGTGGGATAGAATCCGTAAAAGAGCGGACCATATCAATGCCCGGGTATCGCGAGGTGGGACAGAACCGAGACGATGTGCACATATCAAAGTACTTGATATTACTATTCTCCAAAGAAACGGAGTTAGAGGAGACCATGCGGGGGCAAGACTCTCTAAACTCGATGGGGGTCTAGAGATTTGCGGTGCAACGAAGGTTGGAATTCATTTCGGCAGCACCTCCCCTTTATTTTGGATCATGCCAAGAAGATATAGGACATCCATTCACGGAGTGTCGAGATGGAAGCTAAAAGAAAGGGACGGGCACATAGCCCGAGATCCGAGAGGATCGAGTCAAGATGATGTTCGCCATCATGGCGTTTTATTAATATTTCCCTTTTAAGGAACCGCCGGAGGACATGCAGTGGCAGAACTCCGTGGGCCATTGGGGTCGGAAAATGTAGGGGTGAAACCCCGTTGATTTAGCTCCCGGGGCTATGCTTGAAGAACTGTAATCCTCTTGACGGACTCAAGATCTGAGGGCATTCTAATGAAATTGAGATGTTCAGCTCAAGCTAAGCTCACTGGGGTGGAGGGTTTTCAGTGGCCAAGGGCAATCGGCGCGAACGGGGGTCTGGCGAAGAGTTCTCGGCGCGGTCAGGGTATCGAAGCGGTGAAGGGTCCGACATAGATTGTGATCAGCGCGATAGGGTTTGGTGCAAATGAACGTCGACGTTGGGTCGATCTCGGCACGGCCAGCTCCCCCAGCACGATGATATAGGCGCCGAGAGAAGGTCATTGTGCCGAGAGGAATTGGCTTTTTTGAGGGGCTCAGAACTCAAAAGGGTTTCAGGGAGTCTTAAATCAAGAAGGCTTTTGGTCCTGGGTATTTCTGGGGTTCTGGATGCTCAGCTCAAGGGATTCAAGAGGCAGTGAGTTCTGGGGAAGCAGTTGATGCGCTCGACACCTGTCGATGTGAGAGACATATTCTGGCAGCTTGGAAGCCTGCACTAATTATACCATTTTGTAGCTTCGATCATTGTCCCAAGCCCTGCCCTCATAGTGAGCGCCCGAGACAGTCCATCTCGCGGCCCCTCATTTGTGGAATGAAAGAAAATATGGCAGAGTCTGATTCGTGCGATTCACCGAATGATTAACCCTCTGTCTCTGTGTGAAATCGTTCTGACTGCCTCACCGCTATTTTCTTGAATCTCACAACCACAATGGGAGCCCGAGACATGCCATCTCATGGTTCTCAGTGTAATCTGTGACAGATAGAATCAAAGCCCACTCTATGGGGCTGCTATTCACCTGCTCCCGGTGCTATTTAAGTGTGAATCCCCTAGCTTCCTGTGGACGTGCAAAATCGCACGCCCATACGTCCCTGTCAGTCCGATAGCAACAACAAGTCTTCAACAGAAGAGACCCCTGGAGGACACGTCCCGTCCGGACTCTCCGAAGAGACACCATGCCGACGTGAAGCCATCCCCGGAATCACGACGGCGAAGAGAAGTCAACTCCTGGAGGACAGCCCAAAAGGATGGTTAATTTCTTACAAACTCAAATTAATTTTGAGAATGAAGTTAATTATCCAAAGTGTGTAACTTTATTCTTTTAATACTCAAAGATGATATATGTGACATAAATTATGATATGAAATATGATACTCATCAGTAGAGGAGTGCTAGAAGCGCCTTGGCACTGGTCTTCGATGTGGAAGTCGGGAGCTTCGCATGCCCAATTGTCCCCTTATGAAGAACAATGCTCTAACAATGATGGAGGACATCAACGGCAGGCCCGTTAAAATGCCGTAATGGACAATGAAGCTCCAAAGGATGATGGTCTGATAGAAGGTATTTTCCAAATTTATTCACATCCTTCCTTTGTATTATTCGATACTAGTGCTTCTCATTCTTTTATATCTACCGCTTTGGCAAAAATTTTACTAGTTTCACCTATTCCTTTACTTTTGAATCTAGCTATTACCACACCTTTAGGTCCAAGAACAGAACTCAAAACCCACTACCCAGATAGCAAGGTAATGATAAAAGGCCATAATCTCCCTGCGAACCTCATAGGCCTTGACATGGAAGGTTACGATGCCATCTTAGGTGTAGATTGCCTATGTGAACACTATGCCGACATTAGTTGTCACAATAGGTAGATTTCTTTCCATAAATTAGATCTTCCAAGATTCACTTTCCTTAGTATCAAATATAGGAAGCATCCTCTCCTTATTTCTTCCCTTCACGCCTGCAAACTTATTTCGCAAGGTTGTGAAGCTTTCCTTGCTTATGTAATTATTACCAAATACAAGGAAATTATTCTTGAAGAAATCCCTATCGTAAGAGAATTCCCTAATGTCTTCCCTTCTAAATTACCGGGTTTACCACCCATAAGGGAAGTGTACTTTTCCATTGAACTTATCCCTAGAGCAGCACCTATTTCAAAAGCTCCTTACAGGATGTCCCCCATGGAACTCAAGGAGTTGAAGAAGAAACTTCAAGAACTATTGGAGAAGGGGTTAATTCGACCCAGCACAAACCCTTGCGGGGTGCTGGTCCTATTTGTCAGGAAGAAGCATGGATCTCTCAGGCTATGTATCGATTACTGGTAGTTAAATCAACTCACAATCAAGAACAAATATCCACTACCTCGTATCGACAAATTGTTTGATCAAATTTCTGGAGTGAAATATTTCTCAAAGATAGACCGCAGGTCTGGCTACCATTAGCTATGGATTAAAGATGAAGACATTCACAAGCCTACTTTCCGTAGCAAATATAGGCACTATGAGTTCATGGTGATGTCATTTGGGTTAACCAACATCCCTATAGCTTTTATGCAACTCATGAACAATGTCTTCAGGCCTTATCTCGACCAATTCGTGGTCGTCTTCATTGATGATATTCTTATTTATTCCAAGACCAAGGAAGAACATGAACAACACTTAAGAATAGCTTTGTAAATCTTAAGAGAACATCAACTATATGCAAAACTTAACAAATGTTAGTTTTGGCTAAAGGAGGTCTCATTTCCTGGCCACATCATATCCAAGGAAGGTATTGTTGTGGATCCTTCTAAGGTCGAAGCTGTCAAAACTTGGAGCTGATCAACAATTGTATCTAAAGTTAGGAGTTTTCTTGGGTTGGCAGGCAATTACCGATGATTCATAAAAGATTTCTCAAAAATTATTGTTCCTCTGAGCAGGCTTACAAGAAAGGAAAATCTTTTTATATGGTTGACAGATTGTGAATATAGTTTCTTGACTCTCAAGGAACATCTCACCATGGCACCTATATTGGCACTGCCCATTGAAGGTGGTGGTTTTGAAGTCTATACGGATGCATCAGGTGTTGACCTTGGTTGTGTCCTTATGCAGAATGGCAAGGTGATCTATTATGCTTCAAGGCAATTAAAGTGTCATGAGGAGAACTATCCAGTACTTAATCTGGAACTAGCTGCTCAGCACGTACGTCTCAGCACCTGAGAACAAGTCAAAGACGAAAAGGCCGAACAAACCCTATACCTCCTCCAAGCAGGATGAATACATACCTGGTGCTCCGCCACACAACAAGGAAGCCCCTCAAGCAGAAGAGATGGCCCCGACTCCCCAACTGGCGGTGCCAAAGGTCAAATCAGGAAAACTCAAGAATTTGGACACGAGTTCGGCACGTGACGGAAACCACTCAAAGTCCTAAACCAGGATTCGGAGGCTTTGAACTAAACACCCCAGGGGCGGTGTATTACAGCTAAAGCAGTACAGGAGGGTAAGCGTCTATCTGAATCACCGCGAAGCCAGGACGAAACCCCCTTGACACTTAAACCGGCACGGCCCCATCTCCCTTGCCCTTAAACCGACACGCCCATTGGAGGGTCTTAAACCAGCGCACCCATTGGAGGCTCTTAAACCGGCACGCCCATTGGAGGCTCTTAAACCGCGTGCCCCCCCTCTTGAAGCTGAATCGGCGCGCCCCCTTTAGGCTATTGAACTGGTGCGCCCCTCCTTCTCTTTCTAAACCGGTGTGCCCCTCTAAAGCAATCAAACCAGCATGCAAAATGCATGGGTTTAAATCGACGTGCCCCCTGGTCACGTCAATTTAACCCGAAGCCGTGCCATCTTCGAACCGACACTCTGTTTCGCATCAGTCTCGTGCTCAGGGTTCAAGCAACAGAACATTGAATGCGGTGAAGCCCTATCTCCACCTCCATTCGACAGTGCAGCGGTAGTAATGGCAGCGACGGTGGCAGTAGCAGTAGATCTCCCAATAAATCCACAGACATCCCATCCTCGGATGAACGCCAGCGCACATCACGAACCAATGGAAGCCAGCGCAATGGGTCATCTCCGGACGTTGCTATAGATGAGGCAGAGGTGGCGGTAGTTCTCCCCCACAGGCCGTTCTATAAAAGGGTAAGTCGAAGATAATGAAAAGAGGTTGGTTCAGAAGCTAGCCCCCCGGATCTCGCCCGGTCAGAAGTCAGAGTTCCCTACTTCTTCCCTGCGCTCTCTGGCCTCTGAAGAGAGAAGGAAGGTCCACTGATTTGCGCCGGTGAGGTGAAGAAAAGGGAGAGAATGTGAGAGAAGAGAGGTGAGCTTTGGGGAGGAGCTTGTGCTCCGCTCCCCTCCCACCGATGCACCCACTCCTTTTTTTTTCTGCTGTATCTCTGTTGCTATCGGGTAGATCCCCCCTCTTGTATTTCATCTCCCCTTCTCTTATGAATGAATAAAAAAATAGGGAAAGGCTTTTTACAAACGTAGTGTTCTACTACTTTGGTGTCCTCCCCTTTCTCCCTACCTTTTGATCACCCAGGGCCATCAGAAGCCCACCTCCCTATGGCATGGCCTTTGAGTGAACCCATCTGAAGGGTGTATATTCATTGCCTTTTAGGGCGAACACTCATCCCTGTGGAACTCATATGGAGCTATGGCCCGTGAGTTGCTAGAATCCCTTGAAGGCTGGTCCTCAGGCTTCTACACTCACCTATGGGTCATCGGACAGCCGTCTCTAGCTCCTCTGAATTTTGGAGGTCATCCCGGAATACTCCATTTGACGACTCCCTATTTCACCTCGCGAACCTCAGTCTGGGGGAGGTGCTGCCCAATTTTCGCCAGGAGCCCAAACAATAAGAACAAGGAACAAACATACATGAAGAGGATTGAACAAGAGGACTCTCTGAAGATATGTTCGAACCCCTCTGAACTAGACATAAAACGAGACCTTCTAACCTCTGAAACTTTCACATAATAAACCTCTGAATAAAATAATCAAAACCCCTTGTTGATGCATCTTGGCAGGTGAAGAAGACGTTTAAACCCTCTCACTGAATCAACAGACAAGAGAATAAAACATTTAAACCCCCTTATTAACCTATCTGGCTAAATGAACAAGAGGCGAATGTCTATTCCATGCGCATATATTTTCTTCTTAGTTCGTGTTACCTTGATGATATCTTTGATCTCCATTACTATATTATCTTTTCAACTTGTTAAATGAAGTAGATATTATTTGTTAAAATTGCTTGGGCTTAGTTGCATAATCTTGATCGATACGAGTTAACGAGTTCCGTGTTACCATGTTACCGTGTTTTTGACAAGTCGCGTAGCTCGCTAGATTTCCAAAGAAGAACGGTGCCTAAGGAAAGAGGTCCATGGGTAAATACTTTAAATGGATAAGTGGTTACTTGATTAGGACATCGTGAATACGAGGGGAGTCTCCCACTATCCCATCTCTTACCAAGCCGTGATTCTTCGATTTTCTAGTTAAGCACCGACTGTGAAAATTGGGATAGAATTTTCGCAAGAGTCGTTCCTTCATTCCGATAAGTCGTGTAATTAGCAAGATTTTAAAGGAAGAATGATGTCTAAGGAAAGAGCCCCATGGGCAAACGCTTTAAGTGGATAAGTGATTACTTAATGAGGACCTCACGAATGCGAGGGGAGCCTCCCACTGTCCCTTCTCTTACCTGGCCGTAATTCCTCAATTTTCTAGCTAAACACCCGACTGTGAAAACTTGATCAAAACCTATTTTACGAGATTTTTCGCATGGGCCGATTGTGCCTTGTCCGGCAACTCAATCCCTTTATCGACTTAATGTCGTTAAACATGATTCCTTAAAATCATCTTTGAACTTCTCTTATAACTATTTGTAATCTTGTATTACTTGTTCCTCGAATGATAATTTTTGCTAGATCTGTACTTTATTTCATGAGCTTTACCTTGAAATTCTTTGGCCATACATATTATGTGGATGTCTAAATATACTTGGGATCTATGATCCATTACCTCAATGCCTGGCGTTAATGGGGCCCGGTCTAGTTCTGGGGGGAGCACCCAAAAGTACTTGTGTCTATGGGAGCTATTATTGACCTGGTGTGACATTGCACCGAAGTACTTGACTTGCGAGATTTATTTATGACATTCCACAATTCGTGAAATACTTGACTTGCTTCAATACTTGGAAGTACTTAAAATTATGTGAAATACTTGACTTGTACATGTTGATATGATGAAAGTGAAGATACTGATTGAAAGAATAAAGGATAGGATCTAGAAGGGGGGATGAATAGATCCTTAAAAATTATTTCACTCACACGCTAACCACCATTGAGAAAAGAAGCAATGGATTCTTGCTGAGGAAAGTGCTAACTGGGGCGAGACTTAGAACGCAAGAGTTGTAAGGATTCATATCGAGAATGGAAGCAACGTTAAGGAAACCAATGGATCCTAAATCAAATGATTTGCACCACAATGGAGCTTCACACAATATGTCAAGTGGCTGAAAAGCATTCAATGCTGCTACAGGATATAAGCCAAAACCAACAAAATGCTACACACAGAGCAACCATTGAGCACAAGGTGAACCCATGCAAGGTGTACGAGTACCTTTTGAGATAACATTTGTTCACGGCGAGCACGGCGCGCGGGTATATGGTGACTAGACTAAGGGGGTGGATAAGGTGATAGGGGAGACGCCAGGTTCTAGCCAGCCTCGGGTACTCCCTCCTATGGCCATATCCTCCTCGGGGCGGCACCGTGCACTCACCTTTTATGGAAAGTCGAGAGGGGAATCAAGTGGCTCGAGAGGTTTCCTGGTCTTGGAGAAACGAGGCTGAGGTGTGGGCGTGCCAGTCAATTTCTCGACAATCACCTATGAAACCAAATATTTTATGGGGAAGTGTCGCCAGGACGTGGCACTTGGGCTTAGGAGACGGGCGACACGTGGAGAGACGAGAGGGTTCCACGGGTGCGAGTGCGCAGGCGATTGTAGGGAGTAGTGTATTGGACATCTTTCCCCATCAACCACAAGCAATCGGTGTTTATTTACATCAGATTGGACAGGATTTGCATTCTTCTATTGTACTTTCTGACTCCCCTTCAGGCCTAATGGGAGAAAGTCAACTCTTCATGTATAAAAGTTCTTTCCATCTTTTCATTTTGTGGAGGCCTTTCAAGGCTTCTAGCCCCGACTCGCCTCCCTTCTTCATTCACCCCCACCAGTGACATTCTATCTTTTTCTTCTTCTTCGGCCCTGATGATACGAAGTGACCTTTGTCGGCCCACAACGGGACTTCCAAAGCTATGGAAATATTTCCAAACCATCCTTATTGTGTCTTCCCGGCTGCACTTTGTAGAGACGGTAGAAGGTAGCGCTTGGATTCGAGCCGATGGCCTGTGTGAAAGCCGTGTCAGTTTGGCCACTTGATTGAGACCTCTTAAATATTTGAAAATGTTGGCCTACCTTACACAGACCCTAACAGTGGATGGAGGAGTCATAGCTATGGCCTCCTCTGCATGCATAACTCTGTTGCACCCTCTCCTGGCAATATCAGTAGAATTGTTGAAGTTCTACGAGGCTAGTGCTATGTTTCGGGTCTTCTTGGGAACCCACATTTGCTTGAACTTTGAAAAGCTCAAGGTTGACCTCCCTTACTTGCTGTCATCAAAACTCACCCTCTAGTTTGCTAGCACTTGGAAGGTGTTATGGGTGGGAACGGTTGGGATGACTCGGTCCGTCAGAACTTCGGCATTACGGCCATTGAAATAGACCCGGATGCTCCCGATCAACATGGATTTTTCAGACGCCAACATTCGACTCTAGGGAGCAGCATCAACTCTCACTCTGGAGCTTTTCTTGTTGACCCTAGTAGGTTTCTTCTTGTGTACCCAAGTTTGGCAAGTAGCATGGTGAACATCACAGCTCACGATCACTGAGCTCTTTAGCCAAGTTTTCTTGATCCGACCCTCACTTTGGCAGGTCGCAGGTTTGTTGTTTGTCATCTTTGCGGGTTCCGAGCTCTCCACATCCAGAAGACTCGCGAATGCAACTCCTAGAAAATTGGGGAAGCCAACAACCAGGGGAAAGTTGCTGAAGGTAGTTGGTATGGCAAGGTAGCCATACGCAACATGGTCGGCCACGACCTGGGGGCCAAAAGCAAGTCCAGACAATCCGCTTGTCATTGCTTCAACCTACAAAGGGGAGAAACAAGACAAACGAATAATTGATATCTAAAATATTTGAATGGGGGCCACATGGTCCCTCTATCTTGGCAAAAAGATGAAGGGGGGTTGAGTCCCATCAGGCATGCCAATTTGGTGGAACACTTTTAAATGCGTAGGCGTGCCAGTCACATATGTGACAAATGTATTATGCACTCGATCTGACTTGGTCAGACGAATGTGAGGATCGCGTCGGGACTCGAAACCCGCCGTATCGTAAAGACTACGATGTTAATTACATCCCTCCCGAAAGAAGGAAAACTCTTGATTAATCACCAAAATAGAAGGACCATGGGGCCCATAGAATATATGAAAGATGTTATGGTATGCAAGCACACAACATGGTAGTATTTGTTTATTAAGCCGACTCTCGGTACCAGGTGGAGAACTTAGGTCCGAAGACCACCATCACGCATAGTGAAAGCCTCCGATTGGGCATAACCTGACTTTTCGCTAATCACCATTTGATATACCAAAGAAGTGGCTCATGCAGGCATATAACGTAATAGTATTTAGTATTATTGTTTATCATTTATTTGATCATTTATTTACAATTTCAGGAGAGATTTTGGCAACGTCCCTCTTGTTTTGAGAGTTATCAGGGTCTTTTATTTTGAGACTACACATGACGTTACGGTACACACATATGGACCCATGAAATGGGCATGGTGTGACTGTGTTCGGGTAGACTCGCATAATGTCGGGACAATGTATGCCGTGATATGGCAAATTTACTGTGCAAGAGCTAAGGGAATGTGCTTAAAATTTGATCGTCCTCTGGCTCTTCTAAAGTATTTCTTGACATTCCTTGTAACAAGTGCCATCAACTCTTCCTCATCACTATCCATGGGGAGTATCTTCAAAGAAAGGGGTTGAATGCATATGGAGCTTGGTTCATTTCTGAAATTTATTTGTGGAATCATGCACGTAGAAACGACACTTCCCCTTTTTTTTAGTGCGTACATGCAAATCCTTCAAGCATTCGTTTAGAGGGCCCCATGTATATGGATACAACTTCAGCGAATGCCTATGCGATTTCAATTTGCAAAATCAAGGGATGAGCCCTTCTAATCTTCATATGCATGAGACATGTATGTAGATTTGCATACAGAACACATATATGAAAGCAGGCATACGAGTGCAACCTTAAAACTCATGCAGTCTTAACCAAAATGCACAGGGAATTTCTGCCATGAAGGAGGCATCATGCATATGCAGGGGTTTCAATTCTTTAAGTCAGGAGGTCTGAATTTTAGACTTATAACCTTGTTCTTGGCACATTTGGTTTCAGAAACTTGGGCAATCTGGTTGTTCCCTTCCTTTTATTCTTCCTGACATTGTTTTCTTTATTGCATTGCTCTTCTTTTCTTCTTCTCCGCTAACCCACTGGCCTTCACCGGAAAGAAGGAACAAGGGAGAGGGGGTTGATCCCTGTGCAGCTTGCTGCCCAGGGTCGGTCGAGGCTGGAATGTCTTTGGGTTTGAATTCTAATGGCCTTCTCAGAGCGTCAAGTGCTCAAGTATACAAATGCAGGATGCCATGCTAAATTCTTGGAAGTGAGTGAAAGGGCAGGCATACCCACACTCAGATAATTTCAGCAAAGAAACTTGGTATGCTCCTGCATACATACGCCATGTTTGATCAGTTGCATGAAACCCCAATAGATTTTATGCGAGTCTGTCATGCTCATAAGGCACTCGACATCGCTGTCAGGGGAAGCAAACTATCTCTTGCACATGTGAGACCTCTAAGCTTGCCATGAATGCAAAATCCTTGCTCCTTCCGTTTCATTCATCATTCCAATTTTCTATCTTGTCCTTCCTTTTTCTTCAACAGTTTGATGGAGTTAGGATTAAAATTCGTTGCATCAGTTTTTTTTTGTGATTATCAGCAACACAATGGTTCATCCCAACTCATTCGTCATTATTTTTTTGTTCTAGCATTTTTCTGAAATCACACTCATTCCTACATTCTTATCAATTTCTGAAATCATACTGAGCATTGCATTTTTTTTTGCCATCCATAGGGTCATAGTGGCAAACTCCTCTTCCTCACCTTTGTTAATTATATTGGGCATGCGCTTCAATGACTTAATTCATTCATCAAATCCCTTGTTTTTCTTTTCCCTTTTTTGTATTAGAGTGATCTGGCAAAAATCCGATAGCATCTCCCCTAGACCCGAAGCGTACGAGGGCAAATAGGGGCACGTCAAACGGAGAAACTCTGAGGTCAGCTCCAAAACATCACAGTGCGCATATAAGCGACGACACCGAAAAAATTACCCTATTTGGGGCGGGAGATCCCTAGGGCTAGCCTACAAGGGAGTCCGGCGACCCATGGGTTGCTGCGATCATGTGAACTTTTCCCGTATGGGGGTCGGAGATCCCGAGGACCAGCCTACAAGGGATTCCGGTGACCCGGGAGTCGTCTCGATCGTGGCCGAACATCGCGTGAGAGCCGAAGCCAACACTACGACACGGCGGAGGGGAGATCCAGGGGATGATAGAAGTTTTTTTTTTGGCTATAGGGATATAGGGAATGCAGAACACACCACAGATTCAATGAAAAAAAAGAAACCAGCATAGACGGAGCATGGGGGAGGATGAAGCACAAAGGAGAAAAAAAATTGGAAGAGAAGCTCCCCCTTTTTTTTACTTCATGTGTCACGTCCCGAACAAGGCGGAAATATCAAGGCGTAAATAGTTATACGTTTTCTTCTTGGATCCCTTCTTGGTGGGGTTGTGTGCACCTTGCCCAGACTTTTGTTACTGTTTATTTTATTTCCACATTCATTCTTTCTCCCTTTCAGAAATACTTGTGTATGATGCTGCCTGACTAAACGAAGGTAGTACAACCGAGAGGTGCTCCTCTTCTTACGCACACAACTCTTTCCTGAAAAAAAAAACAGAAATACGTACTGCAGCTGCATTTTACCATTTAATGTGTCAAAGAATAGCAATGTGGAATGGTACTCTTCAAGGTAACCATGCGGTGCAGATAGGCAGCATTCAGGTTTCTCCTGGCAATTGCCAGAAATACTATTTTTGGTAGCAAACAGTGTGTGAGGATATCTTTGGAGAAGAGATTTCCACAGTTGTATAGGATCTCTTCTGATCCCATGGCAATTGCACTAGAATTACATGATGATGCTTCTTTGAGGGGGTGTTTGGGCTCTAGTCTTCATGAGGGACTTGCATGATGAGGAAATCAATGATGCAGAGCTCTTCTAGAGCTTTAGGACCACACCTTCGACGTTCATGGGGGGGACTTTGAGGAAATGGAAGTGAGAGAAAGATGGTAAATACATTGTTAAGTCAGCTTATTCATTGCAGATGGAGGGACCTGATTCCCATTGGCTGATTGCATGTGGTTAATGGGAGTCAATTAAAGTAAGGATCCTTGTATGGAGAATTTTGCATGATAGACATGCCCCTCGTGCTGTGACCAGGTGACCTCACCTTCTGGAGGATATTATGACAGTTTGTTGCCTTTGTGGAGCGGAAGAAGGGACTCTAGACCATTTCTTCTCTTGGGTGCTCTTTTGTGCCAGAGGTTTGTTTGCAATTTCTTCAGAAGCTCCATTGTGCCTACTGGTTTTTGAGAGTTGAAAGGCTGACATTGGGTTGGAATCAGAGATGAACTCACAAAGGTGATCACACAGTCTGGTGGTTGATTTTGCATGCGATGCTTTGGGCTATTTTGGCAAGAGAAATGGGAGCTCTTTCAAGAGGCAAGGCAAGACCCTAGAGAGGGCATTGAGCTTCATATCTGAGAGGGCTTGGGAGTGGAAAGATCTTCTGTAATATGGAAGATTCCCAAGTTTCCACTTTGGTTTCTTTAGGAGTTAAGAGTGCCACACATGATGGCATGATGCAGTATTACACTTGTGCATTCCCTTCTTTTCTTATTTAGTAAATTTAACTTTATAATCTACAATTGACAAACTTCCTTGAGTTAGATTTAGAAATTTCACTACTTTCTTGTCTATCACATGCTAAGGAAGAAACATTGCATTAAAAACAATAAGAAATTCCTTTTAGCCAATATCTACATCTCTACCCTTGTCATACAAACTCCATAGTCTTCACTAACTCTTTAAAAGGATTGTGTAAAACCTAGTAAGTCTGTTAATGACATATCCTGAGTGGGCACCACACTTTACCTTCCTGGAGAATGCTTGCTATGCACTATCTCTATGAGAATCTCAGCTGGCATCCCATTTGAGGGTGTCATCTCTACATGTGAAGGATATACCATAACTCTATCACTCTTTGACATACCATACAAGCAAAAACAAACCTAAATTAGTATAACTTACAAAGTTGATTTCAAATCCTCAAATAAATTCTGAAATGTAGTGGTAGGGTGTATAAATCAAATGGGTGTGGATAAATCTCAAATCTCAAAACCTTACTCTAACATCAACACTTGTGGCACCCCCTTTCTGAGTGTACTCGGGTACGAGAAAGTCAGTGGTCCATCATCCACCAAATTGAGTATGATTTTCACATTTTCAAAGTCTGTCATCCTTAGACAATAAATTATCTACATATAGTAGATTCTGACTACAGGGTCACCCAAATATCTCTTTAAGATATATAGTATTGTCCATATACTTAATTTAATATTTAACCTATTGACAAATCAGACCATGCGTCCTAGGTCAGGCTCTCTAGCTGATTCTTCCCCAAAGCCCGGACTCAGGCTGCGTGAAGGGGCCCTACGGTAACCAGCCTAAAAATCGTCTCTCCGGGTCACGCTCTCCACCACTCCCAAGTGGGTCCACACACACGTGCGCAAGAAAGCTACGACTAGTGGATGGGTCACTAGAGGTAAGACTCTAACTCACAAAAATCACCGCTCGTCACGCTGACGAGGTACAGAAATGACTCTCCTCACTACATCAACCTTCGGCGACACAGACCAATGGAGCACAAAAGCCCAAAACATGGATAGGGTCTGACAAGCCCTGAATCAGACGACATGCAAACCAAGGTGAAACCACTCCTCTGGGGCCCCCATGGCACACACATGACTCTCACAGGAGGCTCAGATCATCCATTGAGCCAAAAAAATCACAAGGGGTCGAATCTCAGATTCACCCAGGCATGCGACAGCGCGAATAAAACACGGTGAGCGAAGAAGCAAGGACGCGCCCACCATTGGCGTTGTGATCATTAACACGCCCCAGACGAGGCTCGCGATCCAATCAGAGTGCGCCCAACACATGGGTCGTGTCAACATGTTGACGCGGTCCCCTAGAGGGCCGCGACCGTAAGTCACGGTCTATTCCTTGACTGCGTTCAGCGGCACACTGATGAGGGACAGGGTGCGAACCTGGGCCTCTAGGTGGTGACCGAACTAAGGGGACAATACGACCAACAACGACGCGGCCAACCGAGCTAATTTGGCTTGACACCAAGAGCCTCCAAGAAGCGTCTACGCCCACAACAAGAACAGCAAGCTCGCAGTCATCCCCAAGAGAAGGGAAGCGCACGGATCCGCATGGTTGAGAAACCGACGGAGACTAGGGTGGTCTACACACTCTCGTGCTCGGATCGAGACACGGGACGGTCACACTCTATCACTTGCAGTAATGAATAGAACTAAAATGGGCTAGGATCATACTGATCATACACAAGTAGCAACATCTAGAACATATACGAAACAAGCAAGTGTAATAAAGGGGGAAGTGGATGCGTACCTCAACGCTCGGGGCGTGGGGAAGACTCCCAGCCAAGACACACGACTACTCGGTAAAACAAAATTAGACAAGTATAGAACCAAACTTAAATGTCCACTCCTTGCAGGGAGGTAAAAGGCTACACCACAGATCCGGGAGGAGTGTGCTTGGGTTGACGGCCCGCAAGCCGAAGGTGCAACGGTGGCAACGGTGCACTGCTGGTCGTCACGGGCTGGATTGTGTCTCTGGATAGCCAGCGATCGACGGTGAAGGAACAGTCGTGCCGAAAGTCGGGGTAGATGTAGGGATCCTCTGATGAAGATCTGCAATGGATGACAAAGGTCCTACACGAAGGGGGTGGCCGGAAGGGCCGACTGGTTGTTCCGGCACCGCGACGTTCCGGCTGGCTGAAGCAGGCCGGCCTGCATAGGGGCAGGTGACCAGCAAGAAAGGATGCCTGGGAGGGTGGCTTCTGGATGTCCTCTGGTCATGAAATTTGGCGTGGACGTTGGCGGGGATGTTCTCTGAGTGCCCACTGAAGGCGGAGCGCTAGAACCAAGCGGAGAAGTTGGGGCAGCTTGAATAGTCAACCTCTGTCCGGACTGGTCTGTCTGCAAACAGTCGGATAGACAGCAAGAGTTGGCCATGGGAGTGGTGTGTCTGGAGTGAATCTGAGGCTGGGATTTTGTGGAGTGGTGATGAGGGGACGTAGGTAGAAGGGCGAGGGCTCCCAGAGTCATTTGTAGAAGAAGTTTTGGGTGTGGGGAGACCGTGAAGTGGAGTGACCAATCTGTAGACCTACGCAGGTAGACTACAATCTATCTAAAGGAGGCAGTGGGAGGAGGGGCAAACGGATCTTCTGGTGCAAGGGGCGAATGTGGAAGGTAGGGGGGAGTTAGTGTAGGGTGAAGACGGGCATGTGAAAGATCTATTGCTCACTTATTTTCTGAATTTGAAAAGTTAGAGATAAAAGGGGATGACTAAATGACAAGTCCATTTCCCCCTTTTTACAGTGAGGAGGGCAAAATGGGCCAGATTCAGAACTAGCTATTACGGCCCAACATTGCAAGTTCGTAGCGGTCATCACAAGCCGACTGATAATCTAGAAGTATGGTCATCGCAAGTACGTAGCGGTCATCACAAGTTCGTAGTGGCAATTTTCTTCCATTAACGACCCTGAATCTCAAATAAATTCTATAAACATACTAACTTATTCAAAAATTTGACACATGGATTTTGAAATTCAAGAATGAGACGGTAGTGCATAAGATGGCTTCCATGGTAGATCAATGCCAGCCTGTGAATATAAGATCACACAGGTGCTGCCTCAGCGATGGAGGATGCTTTACATTCACAGGATGTATTTAATTTAAATTTATTGCACTATATCTACCCAAGTCCTGATACACTCCCCCCCCCCAAACACACACAGAGAGAGAGAGAGAGATTTCTAGGCCACCCTTTGCATTCTCATCACAAATGATACATATGATTCTGTATACGGACGCAGGAGAGTCCCCTTTATTAAGGGCACTACGAAAAAGGTAAGTTAGGAATGACTTAAACAACATTCAAAAATCAGCGTGTTTAAGTTTAATTTGAATGCGATTAAACGCCCAGTGTATCTCAAGTTGTTTTGCCATGCCATAAGGGGGGTTTTGTAGTTACACGACTTAAGACTTTTTCAATTGGAGGAAGAACAAGTGAAGTAGAAAAAGGTAATATAACAAGAAATTCCCAAATGGATGCCCTACCAACTTTCATTGATGGCAAGAATAAGCATTCCTTCGGTGCATGGCTACAGAACACCTGGATTCCCCCCTTCCCAGAGAAATACTCACAGAGGAAGCACACAACTGATCCCAATAAGCTTATACTGCATTTATTGACATGGCATAATCTTACACAATTTTTGTCCAAGGCTCCTCTACAGAAATGAAATAGGATAACATACAGCGAATTAAATGAAACTAGTATAAAATAAATATGTTGAGGAATTAAAAAATTGGAAAAAGCCATCGGATGTTTCCTCGAAAGAATGATGGCAATCTCATCAGAATCACCATACTGGAATGTTACAAGCGATTATTACGAAAGGAGAATGAAGACACCAATTCCATACTTAACTACTTGTCCCATTTGCGGGGCTTGAAATGAGGGTATAATCCAAGAACGTGTTCAGGCACGAAGTCATGCCTCGTCAGAATCCCCACAATCGGAGACCTCTGCATGAGGAAGAAAAATGTAAAAAAGTGAGCTTTCGTTCGAGGAAGTATTTGATGAAAAGACTGAATGAACATACTTGTTTTAGCGCTTAGGAATCTCCTACATGTTGGTTTCTAAAAGAACTTCTAGACTGGGGGCAGATTGTTATTTAGACCTTTACAGAAAGTTCAAAAAAGCTAGTGCGATGCTCTGTTCATTCATATTTCCTACTTCTATTGAGTATGTAGTTGGATTACTTTTTGTTAAATCCAATTTTTCTTTTCAGATTTACCATGAAGATCTGAAATCAATGAAGATAGACGGGGGAGAAAAAAGCTTGCTTTACAGACATTGGACTATAATGTGGAAATGAAAATCTTAAATAAAGATAAGCAAGAAGAATGACATTTCACTATCTAATTTATGATGACAGAGCTTTCTGTGAACAACATATATGGAGTGGGACGCCATGCAGGATGCATTTAGTATGATAAGGGAAATAAGATTTTTTATATTTGGTACATCATTTGTGAGCTTGAGAATCAAGTACTTCACAAGCATGCAAAAGCTAAAATATGCATGTTCGGATGAATGTGCACACGGATGTGCAAAGGAAAACGAATTTCTTACCCCAGGGGTCTTTGGAACAACACACAGGTGTCTGAGACCAAGCTCTCGGAATAGCATCGCAGCTTTGGCTAGTGACATGGTTTCGACCACCATGTAGGGCGATGTGTTGGTTATGGGGTGGAGATCTACATACATTTCCATCTCTTCCTTATCAATGTCCAGGTCTTCCAGCTTCAGACCCTTCCCGGAACCTGGCTTTGCAAAGTCGAAAGCACCAAATCTCCGGCATACTTCTGACGCCCCAGTTGTCACCCTCTCCTTCGTAAATTTCTTCCCTTTTAGCAATACCAGTAAATGGGATCTCAACACAAGTCCACAGAGTTCTGGAGCATCCGAGAAAGGTGGTTCATCAACTACTGGGAATCCGTTGTGTCCTGTTAGCCTCAGTGCATGTATTATGTTCTCCACCTTTTCAACACCAGAAAGGGTCACGAGCGGGCCTGAAACCACATCCCCAGCGACTAAGTGCCTCATATAAGGCTCAGCATGAGCCTCCATGTAAGGCAGACCCTTCATCCTGACAATCTGATCATAAACACCCTTGTTGAAGGTATCAGCCACAGTTTTAGATATGAGGAGAACCAGCATAACCAAGGGAAGCATCAATAGATCGTTGGTGAGCTCAAGAAGAATAACACATAATGAAACAGTCATTCTCATGGTCCCACCAAGGAATGATGCAGCACCAAGAAGAGCAAAGAGTCCAGTGTCCAGGTCAGAGATGGGCCCCAAAAGAGTTCCAACAATGCGGCCGTATGATGCACCTGCTAAGATAACCGGGATGAAAAGGCCAGCAGGGAGAGCAATGCCATATGTTACAAGACCAAGAAAATAGACTGCAGCAAAGAAGACAAAGAGTGTTGAAATATGGAACTCATTGTCAGTGCCACCACTAAATAGGTTACGGATAGCATCATCATTTGGATTGAGAAAGAGGGAGGCAAGGTCATTGTAGTGCCCAGGGGGACACTGGAAATTCTTGAAGTTTCCAGAGCGACTGATGGTTGGGCATTGCTCTGTGAGTTCTCCAGGACAAGGGATGCACTTGGCAAACCATGGGAGCCCATACGCACAGCAAGAGGTGAGGAGAGAGATGGCCATGGTAAGCAGAATCTTGAAGGGAGCACCTCTTCTGCAATCAATCACCAAATATCAATCATCAGGACAAATGCAAGAGAGGAAAAAGGAAATATGTTACATCATGTCAAGAGATTAACATAAGCAAACACACAACGTGACCCTTTTATCTCCTTACTGATGAACTGGACTATCACGGATGCTAAATAATAACCAACAAGTAAGGGCATAGATAATATACAATTATATGATTGATTAGAGTTAAAACGATCCGATAATTTATATCACATCATATGGAAGTTAAATGCAATAAAGTAGAAGCAGTGTGACATTAAGATCTTTTTTCAAGTAATGAATATGAAGAACAATCAATATTCAGATTGTCTACTTCAACATTGGCAACTTTCTCTGCACATTCAAAATTTTCAAGCAACTAGTTAAGTCCAAATTTCTACTGGCAACTGGCTATCATATTTTTCATTGGCGTTCAAGTGATCAGAACCCATCTATGCTTCATGCATCTTGTAGCTTAAACGTAAGAACACATTTTTTAACAGTAATGCCGAGTGAAGAGATACAGATCCTACAGAAGCCAAAGCCTTGCTATATACTAGAATCCTATATACTGGAATCCCATGGTTTCCTTATGGGGAAACTAACAGGAGTGGCCTCTCAGAACATAATGTGAAGGTCAATGCTAGATAATATATTGCCAAGATTATATGTTTCTAAAAGAAACATGATCTACTCAAAGTTAAAGATGGCTTCATATAAACCTTGGAGTTTCTATCCTGCATTGTCAAATACGGGAATAGCAAAAAAAAACTTCAGTGACAATTTCATAATGGCAAACTGACAAAAGAACACCATGAAACCTCAAGAACCAATTTCATAATGGTAAAACTGACAAAACACCACGTTGTGGAGAAGGTTTTGAGAAACATACTCATTGATGATACTATAAGTGCGAAGGATCTTGTCCAAAAGGAAGTTGTAGAGGCCTCCAAAAACACCTCCAATCACCCCAAGGACGATGACCACCACTAGATCAGGAGTGCTATACGTGATAGCAGTTGAACTGATATCAAACATTATTAAACCACCTTTTCCAAAAAGTCCACATTTCCCACTCCGGCAATATTCTATTAATGTTTTCAATACCACAGCAACCACAGCTGTTGTGAAAAATGTCCTCCATAAAAGGGCACTTCTCCACCTAAGAACCACATATAAGAAAACATGATCAATGTCTATCATAAAACTAACTTTTTTTACGTAACTGCATGGCATGCAAATATTATTCCTCATTCCATTCTTTATTAAATCATTTGGAAGTAGATCAGAACCGATATAAATCATATACCAAAATAATCCAATTTTTTTTCTAGCATAACCTAGAGAAGATCATGTTATGTGGCTTCGCAGACTGAAGAAATTGGTGGGACACAGTTTTGGGACACAAGAAAGACGCGCCGTCTCACATCATAGATTTGACCACGATCAATCTTTTCCTTTATGAAATGACGATCAATCTCAATGTGCTTAATACGATCATGTTGTACTGGATTGTTAACAATCTTGATTGCCATCTTGCCATCACAATACAGACGAAGGGAAGGCCCATTCCACAACTGCAACTCCTGAAGTAGCTTCCGTAACCAAAGGAGTTCACAAACACCTAGTGCCATTGCTCTATATTCTGCTTCAGCTGTCGACCGGGTAACAACATATTGTTTCTTACTTCTCCAAGCAACTAAATTACCCTCAACATACATACAGTATCCAGAGGTAGATCTCCAATCATTTAGAGAACCAGCCCAATCTGCATCAGAATATCCTTCCACCTGAAGATTACTGTGTTCAGTGAACAACAGACCTCGACCTGAACATCCTTTCAGGTAGTGTATAGGACTCTATAAGCCCCTTCCAAATGTCTCTCTCGTGGGTCATGCATGTATTGACTAAGCACACTGACAGCATATGCAATATCAGGCCGTGTCAGTGACAAGTAGATCAGCCTCCCAACAAGTCTCTGGTATCTTCCCCTGTCAACTGGTACACCACCATAGGCCTCTAAACGGTGATTTAGGTCTATTGGGGTAGCAACTGGCTTACACCCCAACATCCCAGTATCTGATAGTAAATCTAGTACATACTTTCATTGTGACAGAAAAATTCCTCTTGCTGACCTGGCAACTTCTATACCCAAGAAGTATCTCAACGGGCCCAAGTCCTTTACCTTAAATGCTTGCTTCAGTATGGACTTCAAATGTTTAATCTCTTGGTGATCATCTCATGTAACAATAATATCATCAGCATACACAAGAAGAATAGTTCTCTTCCGCTCAAGATGCATGTGGAACAATGTGTGATCTGCATTGCTCTGCATGTACCCCATATCTCTTATAGCTCTGCTAAATCTATCAAACCAAGCACGAGGAGGCTGCTTAAGTCTATATAATGATCGCTTCAATTTGTAGACTTTTCCAACAGTTGTTGCACTGCCAAAGCCAGGTGGTACCTGCATATAAACTTCCTCTTGAAGATCACTATGCAGGAAAGTATTTTTCACATCTAACTAATGTAGTTCCCAATCAAGGTTAGCTGCACAAGAAATCAGAACATGAACAGAATTCATTTTTACCACATGGGCGAATCTCTCATCATAGTCCACTCCATATGTCTGTGTGGCAACCAGCCAGACTTTGTATCTCTCCACTTTCCCTTCAGGTGTTTGTTTCACAGTAAACACCCATCTACACCCAACAGGATGCTTTCCAACTGGTAAAGGAACTAGCTCCCAAGTTTGATTCTTGGATAAAGCATGCATCTCCTCTGACATTGCCTCCCTCCACTTTGGATTCTTCATAGTGACCTGCCAAGTACTTGGAATGCAAATATTGTCTAAAGCAGCTGCGAAACACTGATAAGAGGGAGAAACATACTCATATGATACATAGCTAGCAATCTCATAACGATAACGAGCAGGAAGAATGGTAGAGCGAGTGCCATTACGCTGTGCAATAGGGAGATCAAGATCATATGTAAGTGGAGCAAAAGGAACAATGTTACCATTATGATCTGAGGTGGAGGAAGATGACGAGGTTGGAGCTTCACCCGGGGAAGACATTTGGATAGTGGAATGTGGATGCACATTAGACTAGGGTCGCTCCCCCTGAAGATCATCACCACACTCCCCCTGAACACCAAAACTAGTAGAGATACTTAGAAATTCACTTGGAAGGTGTAGAGTTGAAATCTCATGATCACATTATCTATTCTCATAGTAAGCCTCCTGCTCTCGAAAGGTGACATCCACAGTGACCAAGAATCGTCGCTCAGGAGGATCATAACACTTATATCTTTTTTGAGTAGCAGAGGAGCCAACAAACACACACTTCACAGCTCGTGGATCCTATTTTAATAAAGCTACTCTAGCTGGAGTACGGTGGAACCAACAAGCTGGAATAAATAAACGGGAAACCGTCTAATCTAACAGTACCATACTACTGAACCTCAGTCCGACAAAACTCAAGTCCACACCTACCGGCAGACAGGAGCACCTCCCACTAAAAGAACGACCGGATGCATCCCCTCATGTCTTACACCGCATCACAAGTGTCTAGCTACAACGCCAAGGGAGTAAGACTCGGACACGCACAGTAATCAAAGTACCACGAACAAGGACTAGCTGAGGTCGCGCTCATCAGCGCGGGTCTGAGCCCTTAGTCTCGTGTGCACACTCAGACCATACGCCCTAGGTCTGTCCTCTAGCTGGTAATTCCCCCACCAGCTCGGACTAGGCGGTACGCGGGGGCCCTACGGTAACCAGCTTACTCACCCTCTCTCTCAGGTGCACCATACCAGTGCTCCTAGCGGGCCGACACATGCGTGCCGTGGAAGCTACGACTAGTGGATGGGTCACCAGAAGTACAGACCCTCACGTCATGGAAAATGACTCCGAAAGTAAACGAGTACAAGGATCGCTCCTCGTACAACACCGACTCATAGTGAAGTAAGCCGAAGACGCCACATCTCGGGACCCCTCACGGTGCCCCACACCTGATCCCCACATGATGCCCAGCATCAGTCAGATCACGGGTCAGCACGTAGATCGAGGTCTGCTCACCCAGGACTCAAATCGACACGAAACCACCGGCTAGGCCTCAGACGATGAATGGTCCATCATTGGCCACTCACGGATGCATGGCTAACTCACAGTCGTGCGGGGGACAATGGACGATCCAACCTAGCCGTCTGTCACTCCCAACGAAAATCAGACTATAACGCGCTTGCCCAGGGACATTATAGTGCTTAACGGACCAACATGGGTGCGTTAAGTCTCAAGTCACGGAAGGGAACATAACGCACTCCTCCAGGGGCGTTATGTACATAACGGACCAGACATGGTGCGTTATATCACGGAGTGAAAACAGACTATAACGCACTCCTCTAGGGGCGTTATAGACCTCAACGGACCACCTCGGGTGCGTTAAGTGGAAGGTAAGAGCGTTAAACATAACGCACCTTCCCTGGGGCGTCATAGTGCATAACGAACCTCCTTAGGTGCGTTATGTGACCAGGACCCCCAACGGTCGGAAACTGATAACGCACCAACACCGGGACGTTATGTTGAACATAACGGTCAGTCGCGAGACCGGTAAACCCACGAAGACCAGACTCGAAACCCACGGAGCATAACGCACCTACCTCGGCGCGTTATGATCATAACGGCCACTGAGATGACCGCTATATCGTCCCGACAGCGAAACGAAGAACCAAGCCCAAAAACGTCGACCACGCCCCCATACCTCCACGGGAGAGGGGAAAATCAATGGGGAAGCTCCCCAATGGCCCTAGGCATGATTCTACGGCTTCGGATCGGCCAAAAACGCGGTGAATCACTAGATCGAGCGATCACTCCCCAAATCATGATTTTACCCTAACCCGCTCAAAAACACCCCTCTCGACCTCACGACGGGGTAGAAATCACGGAAATGAAACGCGGGGAGTTAGGGAACGTCACCCTACCTCAATGGAGTGAATGCTCCGCCGAATCGATGCCGAAATCGCAAAGGAAGCTTTGAAAATCCTCGTTCTTCCACGAAACCCCACGAGCTTTATGCCGCCTCGATCGCCACACCGTCCCCGCCGCCGTCGCGCCGTCGCCCCGTGCCGTCTGCAGTTGGTGGGAGCTTGCCGCGATCGTCGCTGATCGAAGGGAGAGAGGAGGGGCACTCACGGTGGAAGAGGAAGGAGAAAGAAGAAGAAGAAGAAGAGAAAAGTGGGGAGAGAGAGAAAAAGTTTGATATTTATAGAAAATTTAAAAATTTAAAAAATATCAAAAAATAGAAAATTCTCCAGGGCTAACTTCCAGGCGTCTGTCTCCACTGTGGGCCTGGAAGATGCAGGTTACTGTGGCAATCAATTTACTTGGTTCAATGGACAACGGGCTAATGCTATTTGGGCACGGTTGGACCAGGTCCTCTTCAATGGTGACTGGGCTCTCTCCTGCCCTGTTGTCTCCGTGCTTCACCTCTCACGGGCCTGTAGCAACCACTCCCCCTTGCTCTTGTCTACGGAGTCCACTGATGCCCAGCCTCCCTCCAGATTCTGTTTCCAACAGATGTGGAAGACCCATGCATGCTTTCTGGCTGACTCCCAGTTGCTTGGCATGCCGCTCCCTCATCTTCCTTCTGTCTCACAGCTATAGCTCTCAAGCTTAAACACATGAAGGGCTTCTACAGGGCTTGGAACCAATCCACCGTCAAGAATGTCTTCTCCAACCTGCTGGTGGCTGAAGACTCCTTCTCCTCTACCCAAGTCGCCTTCGACACCTACCTATCTGAGGTGAACCGGTCTGTGCTTATGGATGCCAAGGATGTCCTCGACTGGGCCCTTCTCCAGGAAGAAACTTTCTGGAGACAAAAGTCCAGGATCCAATGGTTGAAAGAAGGCGACCAGAACACCAATTCTTCCATGCTTATGCTCTTCGCATCGGCATTGTGCCTCTATTACCAAGCTGCTTGGTGAGGATGGCCGCCCAGTGGTCGGGGACGACAACATTGCCACTTTCATGGTCAATTTCTCCTCCTCTGCCTTTTCCACCGCCCCACACCACACTCACCCTGAGGCTCTGGCGTCCATCCCTTCCTTGTTGGGTGAGGAACACAACGCATCACTCCGGGCCGGGCCATCTTGCGAGGAAGTCAAACTCATCATCTTCGACATGTCGATCGACAGTGCTCCGGGCCCGGATGGCTTTACCGGGCATTTCTTCCAAGCTTACTGGGACTTCATCGGGCCCGATGTGGTGGCGATTGTGCAGGCATACTTTTGTGGGCACCCGCTTCCCCGGAGCCTCAACTCCTCTCTTATTTCCCTCATCCCCAAGGTCAACACCTAGACTACCTGTGCGGATTACCGACCGATCAGCCTGTGCAACTTCATTTACAAGGTCATCTCTCGCACTCTCAGTGACCGGCTGGCCCATCTCCTCCCTCTCTTGGTTTCGGAGGAACAAGGGGCCTTTGTGAAGGGATGGTACATTGTGGAGAATATATCCCTGGCACAGGAATTAGTCCAGCATCTTAACAAGAAATACAGGGGAAGGAATGTCATTTACAAGCTTGATATGGCCAAGGCCTATGATCGCATGGAGTGGGACTTCCTTTTTACTATCCTCCGCAGGTTCGGGTTCGACTTGTCGATGATCTCTCTTATAGAACCCCTACTCTCCAACTGATGGTTCTCAGTTCTGCTCAACAGGAGAGCACATGGTTTCTTCCACTCCACTTGTGGTCTGTGACAAGGGGATCCCATCACCCCCGCTCTCTTCATCCTAGCCGAAGAAGCTTTCAGTCGTGGCCTGGCATCTCTCTTCTACCGCAGCCATGGGGGCTCTTTTCAGACCCTACATAGATGCCCCTCCATCTCTCACTTGCTATTTGCAGATGACACACTCATCTTCTCCAACAGTTTGGCTCGATACTTGAGAGGTCTGATGAGCTTCATCAAG